>CM054181.1:41284758-41589758 GCA_028829895.1 Sinotaia quadrata | reverse complement strand
TTTTGTGTTTGATGGCAAGGACTAACCGCATATTGCGGTGAGTCAACTTTACCTGAAAATCCTAAAGACAATTCAAGTCATGTATTAATGGAAAGCAGCATTGAATTGTGTCCTGTTATTTGACATCTTCTGCCCAAACAAGAAATGGATCGTTCTGTGAGATTGTGCGAGTATGCATGTGTGTGTGTGAGTGCAAAATTGAAATATAGCATTATTTTTTAGTCCGTGTGCTAACAAACTCATGAAAGCAGTAACTAGCAGAAGGTTGCTTACCATTGTTAGTTACCTAATTGCATTGTACATATACCATGTACTGGAATGGCACACGGAGAAACGTGGATTTAACCACACAGACAGGGACGAGCGCGCATGTCTGAGTGGTCTCGTGCATACATTTTTAAATACTGTGAACGTGCATGATCTCGCTTTGCACGTGCGTGAACACTGGACGCTTGCCAAGTCTGTTGGACATTTTGGGAAACAACATGAAATGACTAGTGCCGAGAGGTGGTAGTTGCCAGCAAACTGAGAACGTTCATTGTGTCACTAAGAGGTTATCACAAAGAAATAATACACACTCTCCTTCCTCCATCCCCCCCCAATACGCTCACACACACATATACCTATAACAATCTCTCTCAAGACATGCTATATCTAAAGCTAACTCTGTTGCCAAAGTATTCAATTAAAAGGTAATTTCTTGAGCTATTTTATTTTACTTATTTAATTCCAAACTTAGCTTATTCTCACATGAATGAAAATGTCAAACGTTGATAAAAATGGAAATCCTCCAACAGCGACTACCCGATTAAGAAAAGAAAGTAACTATAAAAGAAGAATTAAGAGTTTTAACTCAGGCTCCGAACTTATTTTCTGGATCAAGGTACGAGTGTTCTCCTGACATATTTGGAGCACAGCCATTTTATATTATTTACTTTTATTGTATTTTTGTGTACGTGTGTGTGTGTGTGTGTATGTGTGTGTGTGTGTGTGTGTGTGTGTGTGTGAGAGAGAGAGAGAGAGAGAGAGAGAGAGGGAGAGAGGGAGAGAGAGAGAGAGTGCGTGCTAACAACTGACACTTTAAGTTCCATTTATTATGCCAAGACTACCTGGGGCCTCATTTGCTTTCTGAAAGTTATGAACTTTTCAGACCAATGTAGACAATCAACTGGCTTGTTAAAAGCTAGAATGATCGACATTGGGCCATTTAATCACTGGTTAATTTTGCACTTGCGTGCATGTGAGAGTGTGTGGTGGTGGTGGTGAGTGTGTGTGTGTGTGTGTGTGTGTGTGTGTGTGTGTGTGTGTGTGTGTGTGTGGTGGGTGTATGAGAGAGTGTAGTGATGGTGTGTGCGTGTGCGAGCGAGTGTATGGTGGTGTTGGAGTTGTGCGAGTATCTGGTGGTGTGTGTGAGTGAGTGGTATGCGAGTTGTGGTGGTGGTGGTGTGTGTGAGAGAGTGTGGTGGTGGTATGTGTGTATGATGTGTGTATGAGAGAGTGTAGTGGTGGTGTGTGCGAGAGAGTGTATGGTGGTGGTGGTGTTGTGTGAGTATCTGGTAGTGTGTGTGAGTGAGTGGTGTGCGAGTGTGGTGGTGCATGTGTGATTATCTGATGGTGTGTGAGTGGTGTGTATGTATAGTGAGTGTGAGTGCATATGTGGTGTTGTGTGAGTGCATATGTGGTGTTGTGTATGTATGTGAGAGAGTATGTGGTGGTGGTGGTGGTGTGTGAGAGAGTGTGTTGATAGTAGTGTATGTGAGTGCTAAGTAAATTCATGGCTATATGCTTATAAGCTTGGAGTAGGTAATTATATAAAAGAGCAATTAGATTCATGGTAGGCGTAGCGGTGGGTCAGACGATGAGAAAGAACTTTGTGCTCTTGTCTGGGTTGAGTTCAAGTCGGTGCGTATGCTTCTGTTTTTATCTTTTTGTCTGCTCTCTAATTGATAGAGGTGGAATTACATCCTGGGACGTGAGCGAGACAATGAAGAGGGTGACGATGTGCTACAAAGTATGTTCGCTTGAAGCTGTTGTGCAAAGGGCACACAACTGCTGATAAATTTAACACAGAAGGGCACACAACTGCTGCTAAGTTCAACAGAGCAGGTAACACGAAAAGCAGAGCTCACGACTGTTGATAAATTCCCCACGGAACGTCACACGACAGCTGATAAATTCAACACGGAACGTCACACGATAGCTGATAAATTCCCCACAGAACGTCACATGACAGCTGATAAATTCAACACAGAACGTCACACGATAGCTGATAAATTCAACACGGAACGTCACACGACAGCTGATAAATTCAACACGGAACGTCACATGACAGCTGATAAATTCAACACGGAACGTCACACGGCAGCTGATAAATTCAGCAGAGCAGGGCACAGGGCTGGTGATAAATTCAACACGGAACGTCACACGGCAGCTGATAAATTCAGCAGAGCAGGGCACAGGGCTGGTGATAAATTCAACACGGAACGTCACACGGCAGCTGATAAATTCAGCAGAGCAGGGCAAACTGTGCAGTGATAAATTAAACACAAGGTCACACGGCTAATGGTAAAAGCATCACAGCAGGTCACGCGGCTGCTGATAAAATTCAACAGAGCAGGGTTCCTTATTCCTGGTATATTCAACTCAGCAGGGCATAAGGTTGCTGCTTTGGGCGAAAATTGCTCAAAACTGAAAACACCACATTAAAATGCACTTAGAAATGATAAAAGCTTCAAATCTTCACTTTCCAAACTCACTGCACTAAATCGCTTCCACCCAACTCCCCAACATATATTTCCCCTGGCGCCGGTACACGTCTGTGAAAACACATAAATCTAGTAAAACAACAAAATTGCAACGATGTTGTTTTGATTTGTTTTGTTTCATTTTAAATAATGTTTGGGTCTTTTTGATGTTGTTTTTGATTTATTTTGTCGGTATCAGTTATTTTGTTTGATTTGTTTTGATTGCATTTAAATTTATGTTGCGATGCTTTGCTTGAACTTTGTTTTGTGTTTGCATTTTGATGATTGTTTTCAATTTGTGCTTTGGTTTACTCAACCTGGTAGAGAATTCATTATATTACAATGCGGTAGCAATCCTTCGGATTGTCGTATGACATTGCTTACCCCCATTTTGTCATTTAATACAATCAATTCGTTCAACAAACGCATCAAACAACGCAAGAAAAGGAAGTAAGAAAAAATATTCAATAATTTCAAGAAAGATATATCAAACGTATTGTTAGAGATTTGCAATGACTTCAAGAAAGATATGTCCAACGTCTTCTTAGATAATATGCCATAACTTCAAGAATTTCCAACGTATTCCTAGAGATTTGCAATAACTTCAAGAATGTCCAACGTATTCCTAGAGGTTTGCAATATCTTCAAGAATGTCCAACGTATTCCTAGAGATTTGCAATAACTTCAAGAATGTCCAACGTATTCCTAGAGATTTGCAATAACTTCAAGAATGTCCAACGTATTCCTAGAGATTTGCAATAACTTCAAGAATGTCCAACGTATTCCTAGAGGTTTGCAATAACTTCAAGAATGTCCAACGTATTCCTAGAGATTTGCAATAACTTCAAGAATGTCCAACGTATTCCTAGAGGTTTGCAATAACTTCAAGAAAGAAGATATGTCGAGTGTGTCGAGTATAAGATATATCGAGTATAATGCTTGCTAAATGCTAAATAAGAAAAGCAATGTACAATGACATTTAAATAGTCATCTCTCTCTCACAATGTTCTTAGTTTAAAGAAGTTATTCATATGTTAGAGGTTTCAATTGTCAATTTAAAAAATGTTATTGATATAGTGAAAGCTATTTAGCTAAAATTCTAATAAACTGTGGTAATTTATTTCTCAACAAAACATATCGAGATTGTAATGTTTTTAAAGCGTGCCTTAGGTTAAATTGATATGATGAGAAAAAATGTCAGAAATAAGATCGCAGACCAAATATGTATTTCCATAAAGTATTTTGTCATTAAAGACCTGTTCTGATATATTGTATCTAAAGACCGGTAACAGCGAGATGGCTAATTAAATGCAAGCCAAGCCAACAAAGACTTGCCGAACTATTAAAAGCAGCACTCCTCGAAAATGCCCACATCCTCTGTAAAACCTTCGATCTCTCAGGATCTTGGTAAGACTGAGAGATTTGGTTCGCAACAGACAGTCAAAAGAAGCCGTGAAAAAGGATGAATGATAGTAATAATAACAATAATAATAGTAGTAGTAGTAGCAGCAGTAGCACAACAAAGTAGTAGTAGCAGTAGTAATAATGAAGAAGATTCGACAAAATACCCCCGTATATTATGAAAGCTATTTGTGTTTGTAATTACGTTTTGTACATACTTTAACCATCAGAAAGTGAGTTAGCTGTGAAATTACTATCACAAAAGACGACATAGCTCTCCCACAGACTAAATAGACATTATACATTATTTAAATTGTCCTTAGGGAAAGAGATACACGAAATGTACACAATTCTAATTTCAAAGCGAGGCGTCACTAAATATAGTAGGCATACTAGTCCATCTAAAGAAATATTGTGTCAATCATTCTTAAACCTTCTAGAATTTGTAACTAGCCAGTCACGGAATGAAAAAGGAACAAATAACTTTTAAAATTAGAAATAAGGCAATAAATTAAGGTTTCAGAAACTGTTCAGATTTAACATGAACATATATTAATTTATTAATAAAATATAGATTTAAGTACTAGTCTACAAAACACAAGCCATTATTTCCTAATAGAACAAACAAGAAGCACAAAAAGAATATCTGATGGGTGTAGAAAATGAGCATCATATTTGAAGGAGTTAATTGTCGAGTAAACTTTAAGTGGAAAAATTATGTCAACGAATGCATGAAATCAAATGGATCAACCTCAAGTCTTTGATATATTTGTGTGTGTGTGTGTGTGTGTGTGTGTGTGTGTGTGTGTGTGTGTGTGTGTGTGTATGAGATTTTATGTCATCTATATTTTGGTAGTTTATGTCACATATATATTAAGGTACTTTATATCGCATATATTATGGGGAATTATATCACATATATATTGGGAATTTATATCGTGCGCGCGCGCACACACACATAACACAACACACACACACACACACACACACACACACACACACACACACACACACACACACACACACACACACATCAAAAGTGGCGCCTCTGGTAGCTTTTGTCACATGCATCTACAATGGCTTATAACACAAATATCCTAACGCTGTGTATCACACATTTCTATTGTCCTTCAAATCACAAATGACCTTCAAATGACAAACATCTATTGTTCTTCAAATCACTAACATCTATGGTCATAACTATCACAACGTCTATGATCATTCCTATTACAACATCTATGATAATTTCTATCACAAATATCTGAAATTGTTTAAAGACACACACTATTGATATTTGCAGCACACTTTTGTCTAGCAGCAACACGTAACACACCAGTCTTCGTGGTGAGCTCTCAATGTCTGCCAAACACAAACTAAAGGGTTACCTTAGTAGTCTGTTACGTCAGGAAGCTATTCGCCTATAATATATAAAGGTAATTTATATAAGAAAAGTGTAAGGTCGTTTGTTTAACACACATGTAAACTCGTTCTACATAAGAAACATCTATGACCTTTATATCACAAAAATCTATGGAAGTTCACTGCACAAATATTACGTCATCGAAAAGTATATATTTACGCTATCGATAGGTATAGCAGTAGAAATGAAGTTGGATAACGATTACGATGAGGATGAGGAGTAGTATAAGTGACGATGATGATGATGATGATGATGATGATGATGATGTAAAGGCAGATTACTGCTGTTCCTGAAGTGTTACAGACACTGGTGATGGTGATGGATAAGAACAAGAACGGTTATATTTTTCTTCTTCGATTTCCGAACATTGATGCTACGGAGGAAGAGAAGGGACTGATGATGAGACTGTTGATGATGGCGATCACGGTCGTGATGATGCTATGTATGGACATTTAAGGAAAGAAATTATGACGTCAATTTGACTTTCGGTTGGCTGAGTCATAACTCCGCAGTTGGTCAGGTCGACATAGAATTACCTCTAGAAGAGGTCTCCGTGAACTCTTGGCTGGAGTAGATTCTAAATCAATAAATGTCGGATCACTACAACCATGAATATTTTCGAAGTGTATTTTATTTTAAAACAGCCAGTAAACGTGGCTGGTTTCCGACAGAAAACAGAAAGTGAAAGCTGGGTAAATAAAGTCAGTGCACCAACGCCAGACATTACAAGCAAAGTCAACATCCACAGACACTTACACAGCATCTTCTTCCTCTAACTCCCAAATTCCCACGTTAAACCATTCGACCTAGTGATGACAGAAACCGATTAACTCACTCCTCGCCAAAACATAATTCCACGAGAAGGCATGTTTAACAGAAAACCTTAAGTCAGTGTCGCAAAGCTCTCTTGGAAATGCGCGAGATCCGGCGTGGTCACGCCCACGGAGACGCTCTAGCAATAAACCTGCTGTTCTCTGCAAAGACGGAATACAGCGGAGGCGCTCTTGGGACTGTAAAATCGATCTTGGTCCAATCCTAAATGCACTAAGAGATATTCAAGACACAGAGCCCGGACAAGGTCATCGGAGATGAGTTAGGTGTATGTGTATGTATGTTTGGCGTGTGTGTGTGTGTGTGTGTGTGTGTGTGTGTGTGTGAGAGAGAGAGAGAGAGAGAGAGAGTGAGTGAGAGAAAGTGTCTGACGAGAACCTGGCGATCCCGTATACTTGACTTTGACCGGAGTTCACTCGTAAATGGAGAATGTTTACTAGCGTCAGTAATACTTAGAATTGAAATCTAATCAGAATACTTTATAAAAAAGACAAGTAGAGTATTTTTTAAATCTAATTAGTTTAATTCATTAAATTCAATTAGAGTTTTCTGTTTGGGCCGAAGAAAAGTTGCAGAGTAAGTTATTCATTTTGAAGAGGTTGCGCTGCTAAAATGAACTCAAAATTATGGCGTCATGAAAGGACGTGTGTTTGTATCCAATATCGGGGACAAATGTACATTCACTTTATTTTGTCTTTCTCGATATATTTAATATTGTTCCTATTATTTATATATGACTCATTCTTTATATTTATTTCTACGCTAAATAGTCAGATTGACAAAAGGAATATGTCACTACCAATATTACACCATCATTGTTCTCGTCGTTGAATTTATCATAATTTTCATCACAATCACGATAAGTATAGTTATCGATACGATCATTACCATCACCACCATCATCACCAACAACTTACTCATAAAATAATCATCATCATCACACAACCTGTAATAGCCTATTCAAAGACACGTTAATAGGAACGGCGATTTAAAAACAGCACATTTCTTACAGTAAATACAATACAATACAGCTATTTAAACAGTCAGTATAAAACAGCACATTTCTTACAGTAAATACAATATAATACAGCTATTTAAACAGTCAGTATAAAACAGCACATTTCTTACAGTAAATACAATACAATACAGCTATTTAAACAGTCAGTATAAAACAGCACATTTCTTAGAGTAAATACAATATAATACAGCTATTTAAACAGTCAGTATAAAACAGCACAAACACATTTATTGCAGTAGCCAAAATACATCTATTTAAACAGTCAAAATACAGCAACACATTTCTTACAGAGCCAAACTACAGCTATTTAAACAGTCAATATAAAACAACACAGTAGCCAAAATACAGCTATTTAAACAGTCAATATAAAACAACACAGTAGCCAAAATACAGCTATTTAAACAGTCAGTATAAATCAACTAATTTCGTACATTAACCAAAATACAGCTATTTAACCAGTTAATATAAAACAACACAGTAGCCAAATTACAGCTATTTAACCAGTCAATATAAAACAGCACATACGATACATTAGCCAAAACACACAGAACACATCTATTAAAGCAGTGGAATATAAATACAGAACATCTGCTAAAACAGCCAATAAAAATCAGCACATACATTACATTAGCCAAAACAAACACAGCACATCTGTTAAAACATTGAATATAAATACAGCACATTATATTACAAACAAACAAACACATCTGTTAAAACAACCAATAATAAAACAGCACATGATATGTTACAAAACAAACAAGCACATCTGTTAAAACAGCCATGAAAAAGAAGCATATCAAATTTTATAAAACAAACTAGAGCATCTGTTAAAATAGTCAATAAAAAAATAGCACATTACATTACAAAACAAGCAAATCTGTTAAAACAGCCAATCAGAATACAGCGCATCATATGTTACAAAACAAACAAGCACATCTGTTAAATCACCCAATAAAAAGAACAGCACATCGTATTTTACTAATACATTATAGAATGCCACTTACTCGCAACGAAAATAAAGAGAGCACATTTATTTAAATAGCTAATAGAGAGATAACACATTCACACAAGTAATTAAAATAACACAGCACATTTCACAATAGCCAGTACAAATATACAAATAATTAGCTTTTATTTTTACATGACAGGAATACGCCATATTGCAATTAGGTTTTTCAGTTTTAAAAAAAAATTTAGAATGACAGAAACTAACATTACACATTGTCCCCGTCGGTATACTGTCTAACCGTGAAGACCTCGCCAGAAATGTATGGCCTTAACACTGTTCTGCCATCAATCGATTAAGTATGTCCTCGGCAAAGAAACAAGGGGTGAGTCACCCTGCAGGAGGAAACTATGAGTTGCCCGTGTATTGAACTAGCTACTTTATGGTCGACTAGGGTTGTCGACCTTGTGACCGCGATAGAAATATAGCAAGGCGCCACTTCGTTGTCACTCAAAGAGGTGTTTGCAAATTATTTCTTTGTCGACAGAGCGGCATGAACCGCACAAGAGTTCTTGGCCTTTGGAAACATAATCCACGGCGTGAACTCATTCAGTACACTGAATACGTTTCTAGAAAGATCTGGAACTTATTGCTAACTGTTTTATCTGTAACACTAATAAGTGGGTAGGTAGATGTGGGATGTGGGAAGAAAAATATTTAAAAAAGGAGTTTTTGAAAAAAAATTGCTATGTGACTTTAATATAAAGTCAAAATTAAGTTGTAAAAAGCCATGTATATGAACCGCTAAAAACGCTGTTAATGCGGAGATAACTGAAAAGAATTTATTATTTACGTATTGGTTTTATAGCCAAGATATAATTATTTGTAATTTTAGTGAAGAACAGAAAATGTACTAATGTCACATTTCTTCCGAAGTGATGTGTGATTATATCATTAATCAAGAATGTTTATATCATTACTCAGGATAATTTTAGATCATTATTCAGGAATGTTTATATCATTAATCAGAAATGTTTATATCATTAATCAGGAATTTTTATATCATTAATCAGGAATGTTTATATCATTAATCAGGAATGTTTATATCATTAATCAGGAATGTTTATATCATTAATCAGGAATGTTTATATCATTAATCAGGAATGTTTACCTCCGTGAGAAAGAATTTATAGTGCATCATCGAGGATATCGTTAACTCAGTTTATTTAATAATAATTATTCTGGAGGCTTTTCCCATTAAATATGTTTGATTATACCATTAACTAGAAATATTTATATCAATAACTATATGTTTTTGAGCCAGTAGATAGCCTTAATTTTTTACAGCATCATTTAAATTTAAATTATCTGTATTAGTCACTGCACATGTTTACTTAATTACAATAATTAGACATAGTTATATAAATTATGAGACCTGTTAATGACGTTAAATAAACACATTTATTTATTAAATTATGTATGCTTTTATATTGTATCAATAAAATATATACATTCATAAATTTACATTATTAAAGACTAAAGGCATATTTATATCATTAATACACTTATAGCTACGTCTGAGGCATATTTACGTCATTAATACACATAACTAAATATGAGGCATATTTACGTCATTAATACACTTATAACTAAATATGAGACATATTTATATCATTAATACACTTATAGCTACTTCTGAGGAATATTTACGTCATCAATACACTTATAACTAAATCTGAGGCATATTTACGTCATTAATACACTTATAACTAAATTTGGGGAATATTTATATCATTAACACACACTTATATCTAAGTTTGAGGGATATTTATGTTATTAACAAGACGTGCCAATGAAAGTTTAGGGAAGTGAGGAACGTGACTGACATTGAAATATACAATGATGTCATTAAGTAGGGTGTTTATATCAATATAATAAATAAATTCGTATTAGTAACTAGCCATATACGATTAATCAGTATTATGTATGTCATTCACAAGATACACATAACTAAATTAAAGGGAAGTTTACATCAATATAATCAATAAATTCGTATTAGTAACTAGCCGTATATCATTAATCAGTATATAGTATGTCATTTACATGATACTCATAAATAAGTTAAAAGGAAGTTCGCATTATCACGATGATAAGTTTATAAATTTCTATAAGTACCAAATTTAATCACTAAATCGATTGGTATCTTTAATAATTAAATGTATATCATTATGTTACCAAATATGCATCTCTTGAGACAATTAACCTCACATAATCACAATTAGGCTCCTTTATATTTAACAAGACCTCTTGGATTTAATGAATTTGGCACTACCCTAGTTTAGACTCCTTTATGTTATCCAAGGCAAATTAGTGCCAGTTTCTAGGCATTATTACGTAATTAATTTGACAGTAACATAGTTTAGACTCCTTTATGTTATCAACAAGGCATATTAGTGCCAGTTTCTAGGCATTATTACGTAATTAATTTGACACTGTTATGCCTTTCACTAGAAGACTTTATTTCATTAACGTTCAACAGGCATGTCAGACCATTACCTGCTCGTAAGTTATAAACTTAGTATTTTAAAATAATAATTAGTTCGTTTATATCTTAAAAAGGTTCTTAAAACCATTAAAATCTTAAATAAGCAAATAGTTACAATTATCACTTACTAAGCACGGACAGTTACTCTAGTACTCTTTTAACACACAGTCTCTGAACAATGACTGTAATTTTCTTTTTCTTATCGTTAGTAATATCCTTCCTTTATTCTTCAATTTTCTGCCTGCATCAGCTTCTCTCTCTCTCTCTCTCTCTCTCTCTCTCTCTCTCTCTCTCTCTCTCTCTTCCTTCCTTCCGCAAAAGTCTCAACACACAAAACACACAACTTTAAATAAAAAATTAAAACTGTCGAGAGAAATTACTGAGAAGGAAAGGACAACGTGAAAAAAAACCCCACAAAACAAATGCCATCCATCTCTCTTTCCCGCCCACCCTCTCTCCCACAGTGACCTTGAGACTTTAACGTAATGTTCTTTAAAAAGTAAAGAAATGAAAGTTCGAAGCTGTTATATTACTTTGTTAAATATCGAGGTTAGGCGAACCTTCAAAGAACGGCTTTGTAGGGACAAAAACGAACTATACAGAAAAATGCTTTTCTAGAAGGAAAAACGTGATGAGAAAAACAGAACTTCCCCCTAAAAAAAAAAAGAAAAAAAAAAGATTCACGTCAACAGTTCTCTGGAGGCAAGCCTGGAACATTTTATATCGAAAAGAAAGACAACTCCGTAAAGTTAATGAAGGTTTGGAATTAATACGCTTTCAAGGCATGAGTCATAGTCATAGGCACTATTTCTACAAAGTTATTACGTCATCTCGGCTAGAAAACTTTGTTTTTAAAAAATAGTTTGTATAAATTTTATAAATTTGTCTTTGTAAATGATATTTAAAGAAATGTTTTAAAAAAAAAATAATTCAGCCCTCGTGTTTATCTTTGAGGCATATGATCCTGTATAAATTTTTTTTTAAAAAGTGAAATTAATAAAAGGAAAGTGTCCCTTAAACCGTCCAGTTTTTAGAAAATGATTTCAACGCACATCTGCAAACACTCCCATTAAGTAAAAAACAAAACAACAATAACAAAAGCCAAGAGTATTGTAATATATGAATACTTATTTACAAAGAAAAAAATATTTTAGGTATTTAAGCATTGAACATGTTTGACATACCATATACAAAAACCTGTTTTGATAAGCGTATATATGTTTAAAATATTCTACAAACAAATTATTTAAATTCTTGTGATTAAGTGTATGGTACACGTAATTATTTTAATTCTCGTTGTTAAAACAAATGTATGTTAAACACTATTATTCTAACTTTTGTTATTAAATAAATTATATATGGTATATAGAATTATTCTAACGTTGATATAATACTGACATAGATAGCCAAATGTTCTTGTATTAAAAATATATCAAGTATAAATGTATGTGACGTACGCAACAATACGCTGTTGTTTTAAAGGTTATACTACTTACACATTTATGTGAGGTAGGGTCACTATGCCTTTGGTTCAAAGGTTATACTACTTACATATTTATGTGACGTAGGGTCAATATGGCTTTGTTTTAAAGGTTATCACATAATTGAGAAACGTAAGCAGAAAAAAATAAGAACTTGTACAGCAACGTGTTTATGAAAAAATAATCATGCCTGACCGATAATAAGTTTGATCAGCTGATCACGAGAAAGACGCCATTGTTGCAGGATATCATCAGTGATGGCATTGTTTGAAACATGGGCAAAGTCTAATGACATGCGCAGTAATAAGATTTTAAATAGGCAAAGTCTAATGACATGCGCAGTAATAAGTTTTTAAACATAGGCAAAGTCTAATGACATGCGCAGTAATAAGTTTCTAAACATGAACATAAACTAACGATATGCAAATTAATAAGTTCCTCATTGACTCATCAGCAGAGTGTTTTGGGTCCCAAGGAAATGTACCATGGATTCAGTTCGAATCCTAGAAGAAATTAATAAAACGAGAAATTTAAAGTGTAACATTTGCTATGTCAAACACGAGAAATTCATACAACGATAAATTTAAAGTGTAACACTTGTTATATCAAACTCTAGAAATTCATACAACGATAAATTTAAAGTGTAACACTTATTATATCAAACTCTAGAAATTCATTCAACGATAAATTTAAAGTGTAACACTTGTTATATCAAACTCTAGAAATTCATACAACGATAAATTTTAAGTGTAACACTTGCTATGTCAAACTCCATAGATACAAGGGAAATTCTAACTTTAAACTAAGAAGGAAAACCAAAGGCCAAACTCAGGTAAAGAGAACATAACGTTTCCTACTTCAACCAAGCTATGTCTGACGTTTTATATTTCCGATGCAGTGTTTGACATAATGTTAATTCATTTAGTGTTTATTTTTGTCAATTCTTTATCCATTAGCTTCCGATATGGATTAATGGTAGGGACTTTGTAATTTCTATTACTTATGTTACCAAAAGTGATGCATTGTGACCTCGTTTTTGTTGTGGATTTCAGCTCAGCATGCAAACGGCGATGGTGCCGTTGAAGACAATGCCAGGAATTCCACACGCCACAGCATGGTGGAGTTCTGAAGACAGCAACAAGTGTTGCAGGAATGCAAGACATTATGTCGGTAGCTACAACAGGGGAGCTGTCCTCGTTTCTTTTCCTGTTGTTGTTAAGATATTAAGTATCGCTTTTTCAGACAGATATATTTGCAAATAAGCTTCTATTCATGGTATGGTGTATACTATTATCTTTGTAGCTGCACCTTTTGTCAGTGACTATTTTTTTTGTAAGTATGCCATTAATCAATGATACATATATGGATGCACCTTTAATAAAATACACGTACATAAGAGTTCGAATATAACAATGCCTTTGAAGACGGGTTTCATTATTCAATTTTAGTCTATTTAGATCTACACTTATGAACAAAACTATGAGTATTAATGACAACTATGAAAGATAAATTATGACATAGAGTTTTAAAATACCCTTGTGGAACGCATTTAATCAGAGTAAATTTTAGTATAGACCTACGTAAACTTATAATAAGAACTCTTTTCATTATTATACCTATTCTATGCAAATGAACGAATAATTAAGATACGAATATAATTTGTGTAGATACACCTTTGGTAAGGTTTGAAGAATAATAATTTCAGTGTAGAGAGACATTTAATCAAGACACTAAGTATAAAAAGTTCCAATGTAGATACACTTGTTTAATCAAGACGTAGTATAATAGTGTCATGTAGCAAGACAAGATTCATGAAGACGTAGTACAATAGTGTCATGTAGCAAGACAAGATTCATGAAGACGTAGAGAATAGTGTCATGTAGCAAGACAAGATTAATGAAGACGTAGTACAATAGTGTCATGTAGCAAAACAAGATTCATGAAGACGTAGTACAATAGTGTCATGTAGCAAGACAAGATTCATGAAGACGTAGTACAATAGTGTCATGTAGCAAGACAAGATATGGCAAACAGTAAAATAGTAAGTATGTGCAGCTATAACTGTTACCGAGATTTGGGGTATGTAGATAACCTGTCTAGATAATTCTTCGTAAGCGTATGGAGAATAATAATACCTGAGTAGGTTCATTTTAATCACTTTAATCAACGTCATAATGCACGTACATATAGTGATAAAGCTTTTAATCAACGTCACAATGCACGTATATGTAGTGATAAAACTTATCAACGTCATAATGCACGTACATGTAGTGATAAAGCTTTTAATCAAGGCGCTAAACATTGTTGCCTTTAGATCAACTTTTTCAATTTATCAATTAAATAACTTTATCTCTGTTGTCAAAGATATTTCTATCTACCTTCCTAGTGTTTCACAACTCTACCTTACATTTTGTTCACATTCCTATTCCTAACTACCCCCCCAAAAAAAAAAACCAAAAAACAAAACCTACCTAATTCTGTATCTACCTGTTTAACATTTCATGTATCTGTCTTACTTTTGTTCACTTTCCTAACTTTTCGCCTACCCAATTTTCTATTAGCCTGTGTAACATTATATATCTGTCTTACTTTTTGAACACTTACTAAGCTGTCCATCTACACCTGAAATTTCTTACCACCTATTCTAATTTCTATCCTTCTACATTAATTTCTAACTATCAACTTTAATCTCTAACTATCTAACTCACTTTCTAACTATCTAACTAACTTTCTAACAATCTAACTAACTTTCTAACAATCTAACTAACTTTCTAACAATCTAACTAACTTTCTAACAATCTAACTAACTTTCTAACAATCTAATTAACCTTCTTTTTATCCATCTACTTGTTAAAAACCTACAAACTTTACTTACCATTGCCTTTTTTTAATTTTTAGCATCAATAGATTTTATTTCTCTATCAAACTTTATGTACCTAAGTTCGCAGATAACTGCTTTAGTGCAACATACCCAGAGTTTTATTTACCTAACTTTAGATCATTGTACAAACCTCTCTTTCTTTCAACATACCCAGAGTTTTATTTATATATTTCTTTCAACATAACTAAAGTTTTATATACCTATGTTACATCCATGTACACACATATCTTTCTTTCAACATACCTATAGTTTTATTTACTTAACTTTAGATCTTTGTACAAACTGTCTTTCTTTTAACATAACTAGAGTTTTATTTACTTAACTTTAGATCTTTGTACAAACTGTCTTTCTTTTAACATAACTAGAGTTTTATTTACTTAACTTTAGATCTTTGTACAAACTGTCTTTCTTTTAACATAACTAGAGTTTTATTCCCTTAAGTTTAGATCTTTGTACAAAACTATCTTTACTTTTTTCCAACATAACTAGAGTTTATTCACTTAAATTTAGATCTTTGTACAAAACTCTTTCTTTAAACATAACTAGAGTTTTATTCACTTAAATTTAGATTTTTGCACAAAACTTTTTCTTTTAACATAACTAGAGTTTTATTCACTTAAATTTAGATCTGTGTACAAAACTTGCCCTGTACTCTAAGCAGTTTTCTTACAAGATATTTAAATTTCTACCTTCGAAACAAACGTTTCATTTACCTAATCCTATTTCTATCTTCCAAACTGATTTTTGTGTCGACTACGTATTATTCTAACAATTACTTGAAGTCAGTTTTCCTCTTTTTTTCAAGTCACTATCTTAAGCTTAACTAACTAAATGTACATTTCTTTGTTGCAAAATGTTTGATTTATATCTACCTGCATTAAGAGAATAAAGCCTATCTGTTATGTACCTATTAACTTTATTTCCACTTACCTAATGTTACCTAATAGATATCTTCTTACTTAATCTTCTAAAATTCTAAGCTCCTAGATATTAATCTACCTACTTAACATTCCAGATACCTGTTTATTTGTTAAATATCTACCTAGCATTTGAGGAACCTACATAAATTGATGTCTGCATACCCGCAACTTTATACCCACCGACTTTCCGATTGATCAAGTTGTCTTCCATAATTTTTTTTTACCTCTCTGATTTACTACTTACATTCCTGTAGGTATGTGGTGACTACATAAAATCCTATAAGTATGTGGTGACTACATAAAATCCTATACGTATGTGGTGGCTACACAAAATCCTATAAGTATGTGGTGACTACATAAAATCCTATACGTATGTGATGGCTACACAAAATCCAATACGTATGTGATGGCTACACAAAATCCAATACGTATGTGATGGCTACACAAAATCCTATACGTATGTGGTGGCTACACAAAATCCTATACGCAGTCATACTTAACATGCATTTATATTTAGTAACTGAAAGAATCTTTCTCATGTTAGGCAGGACTAAGTAGTTGTTTCAATTAAGTATACAAGCTGCAAGCCAAGCAAGTCAACTCAATCCACCTATCTACATTCCTGTTTGTTTCCAAATGCGTAACGTAGAGGGCGTGCACGGTTGTGCGGTTTCGATTAGCACTAATTTATTTATAGACTAACTGCTACTCTAGTTAGGAAAACCTCTTAACTGGGTTTAATCCATTTCATTCGCTAAAAGTGTACTAAGGCAACGGGAGCGCAAACTGACTGTGTGCACATTCCGGGACTGGACGCTGACGTCATTGATATCGCAGACGGATCACTGAAGACGCGCGACTAACTGTAAACTGAGTCACACTCGACTGATTGTGTACTGGACCACATACATTGACAGCACTGACCCCATATTACTAACTCATTACATGGACCCCATATTACTAACTTACTACATGGACAACATATTACTTACTTACTACAAGGACCACATATTACTAACTTACTACATGGACAACATATTACTTACTTACTACAAGGACCACATATTACTAACTTACTACAAGGACCACATATTACTAACTTACTACAAGGACCACATATTACTAACTTACTACAAGGACCACATATAACTAACTTACTACAGAGATCACCTATATTTTCAAACTGACGCCGTGATCACCTCGTTACATAACTATCACTGGGATCACAGTATGAAAGTAAAGTGATAAAACCTTCGTTATCGAATTTGCATTGGGGACATGGACGTTAACGAAATGGTATTTTGAAATAATTTACGTTGACAAATTGTCATTCAGATTATTTACGTAACAAGTTGTCATTCAGATTATTTACATAACAAGTTGTCATTCAGATTATTTACGTAACAAGTTGTCATTCAGATTATTTACATAACAAGTTGTCATTCAGATTATTTACGTAACAAGTTATCATTCAGATTATTTACATAACAAGTTGTCATTCAGATTATTTACGTAACAAGTTGTCATTCAGATTATTTACCTAACAAGTTGTCATTCAGATTATTTACGTAACAAATTGTCATTCAGACTATTTAATTAGCATGTTGTCACCCAGATTATTAACTTGACAAACTGTCATTCATATTACTAATGTAACGAAGTGGCATTCAGATTATTCACGTATCAAACATATACTGGTAGCAAACATACACTGCGACTAACTGTACAGTATTACACATGTTATTGGTTATTGACACTGTAGACTTTGAAAATATTACGTGCATTAACGAAATAGCGCTGAAACAGCAAACATTATTAGTTCAGCTCTCGGATAACAGATCTGACTACAATGTGTACATATTAATACCACACTGACTATAATGTGCATATAGTAATAGCACATTGACTATAGTGTGCATATAGTAATACCACAATGACTATAATGTGCATATAGTAATACCACACTGACAATAATGTGCATACCAATACACACTGACAAAAATGTGCATATTGCAATACACACTGATTCTAACTTTGTTAAAATGTTTCATATTGAGGACCTGATTTCAACATTTAGGCTTTAACTCTCTAAAATATCAGACAAATTGATGCAAAAAACTGTATAACATTTATCAAATTTGAAAGGTCACACCTTTATTCCTAAATTTCATTTCATCATCTTAGTATAGTAAAAATGTGTTGAACAGTTAAACACCAAGAAACAGAAAGACGAACGGATAGAGAAAGGGAGATTACTTCCATGAAAAATGACTCAATCTCACATTTCTCCACAAACACATCTTCTCGCCCGAACCAAGCTCATGTCTGTCGCAATAAATCTCTTCACTCAAACTTCGCAAATTTCTCCATTTTCCGCTAGCCTCCCCACCCCTCCTCCCACCAGCCCTTCGCGGGTTCACTGTTCGCAGGGTAGAACGAGGGACGAAGATTCAGTTCCGGACAGACAACGGAAACTAAAGTGCAAGGTGGTCGAGCGGGGGTTACACAGACAGATCCAGGTCTCGATGGGAGCAATGACCTTGGCATAGCAGATCCCCGCCGATCTGTCTCTGGGTTGTACACGTGTACACAGCGCTCCACAAACATATATGCCATGTAACCATAACAAGTTGTCGACCCTAAGTGCCAGTGTGCACCACAGGTTTTATTTATGACTGTTGCTCGATTATAGATAGACCTGGTAAAATGTTACTTGGTGAAATCACTGACAACAGTGAAAATAGTGGCAAATTGCTCACAGGCAAAGTACCTGAGTGAAAACTGGCAAATTGCTCATAGGCAAACTAACTGGCAAATTGCAAACAGGCAAACTGAGTGAAAACTGGCAAATTGCTCATAGGCAAACTAACTGGCAAATTGCAAACAGGCAAACTGAGTGAAAACTGGCAAATTGCTAAGAGGCAAACAACCTGAATGAAAACTGGCAAATTGCAAACTGAGTGAAAACTGGCAAATTGTTAAGAGGCAAACAACCTGAATGAAAACTGGCAAATCGTTAACATGAAAACTAACGCACGGTGGAAGCTTGCAAATCGAAACAGGCAAACTACTGCAAGTGAAAAGTGGCAAGTTGTTAACAAGAAAACTACCGCACTGTGAAAACTCTAGAAAACTGTGTACAGGTAAACTGCCTCACGGTAAAAACATTGTCAAATTGCTAACAGGTAAAACTGGCTTATGTTAAAACTCTGGTAAATTGTTAATAGCACCTCACGGTAAAAACACTGGCAATCAACAGAAAACAAATTCACGGTAAAAACACTGGCAATCAACAGAAAACAACTTCACGTTTAAAACTCTGACAGCGTGTTAATAGGCGCCCTCTCAATGACGTTACATTACGCTTACCTATAAGTTCAAAGCAATGCCTGAGCTAATAGCTATGCCTGAGTTAATAGCAATGCCTGCTGCCTGAGCTAATAGCAATGCCTGAGTTAATAGCTATGCCTGCTGCCTGAGCTAATAGCAATGCCTGAGTTAATAGCTATGCCTGATGCCAGGGCTAATAGCAATGCCTGATACTATGACTTTAAACAAGTGTTTGGTGAAGTGGCTACGATTCCAAAATACACACCATCACCACGGAACTCATCGAATTTATGCTAAACTACAGTTTGTTTTGCTACTCGAACTCAAACAAAATGGCAAAATCCTAACTACAGTTTGTTTTGCTACTCGAACTCAAACAAAATGGCAAAATCCTAACTACAGTTTGTTGTGTTACTCGAAATGAACTCAAACACAATGGCAAAATCCTCACTACAGTTTGTTTTGCTACTCGAAATGAACTAAAACAAAATGGCAATATCCTAACTACAGTTTATTTTACTACTCGAACCAAAACAAAATGGTAAATTTCTAAATTCGTTTTGTTTAGCTACCTAGAAATAAAATGTCAAAATCCTAATTTCAGTTTTGTTTTCTTCCTATCTAGAAATAAAGTGTCAAAATCCTAAATTCAGTTTGTTTTGTTATGTAGAAAAAAATGTCAAAATCCTAACCACTGTTTTGCTACCTAAAAATAAAATGTCAAAATCCTAACCGCATGTTGTTTTGCTACTTGAAATAAAATAGCAAAATCCTAACTGCAATTTGTTTTATCTAGGAAGAAAATGTCAAAATCCTAACGGTAGTTGGTTTTCTTATCTAGAAATAAAATGGCGAAATCCTAAATCCTAAATCCTGAGAACTCCGCAACGAAACAGCAAGGGCAAGGACGCACCAACCAGAAGCATTCCCTGAGACAGAACGAGTCAACAGAACGAATAACTTTGAAATAAGAACTGATCGCATAGTTCCCGCACAAAAACTGGGCATTTAGTTATCAACAACACCAATAGGACAACATTAAACATCGACGAAACTGGAACAATAACAAAAATATGAAGTGGAAAAGAAAAGATGAAAACCAGAGGAAAAAGTAACTCGCGTTAAGAAACAACAGACTACTGTAAACAAAAGTAGAAACGGGGACGCTAGGAACCATCATCTGATGTGGAAATTTATCTGAAGAAATTGTCAAGGAGCCACAAACCTGCCCCACCGCTCTAAGCAACATTCCTCTGATGTGCCTCCATCCTCCGTAAAACCATGGATCTCCCAGAAGAACCCGTTAGAATTCCGAGGCCAAGGTAAGCAGCCAACTAACCGACAGATAAAGAAGTGGATAGAAGCGGGTATAATAATAATAATAAAAATAATTACATCATGTCAAATTGTAGACACTGTACACTATCGACGTCTAAGTATTTGGGAGAGGGGGAGGGATGCACCCTTCTGAAGACACATTAGATGTGTCATGACATTCTGTAAATTTCTGGAGAGGTAAGAGTGACAGGGTATCAGTTCAAAGCACTGTATTTTTTTTACCTCCCATATGCACTGTTGTCTAAAAATATTGTTACTATAAATAAACTCCACTTGGCGTACATTTCGAGATATTTCTGTGTATGTGTGGGTATGTGTATGTGTGTGTGTGTGTGTGTGTGTGTGTGTGTGTGTGTGTGTGCGTGCGTGCGTGTGCATGTTTTTTGCGATGAAATCTTTCCCGACTTATTTAAAGTGAGTAATAATACTACTGGTAAGTGACTTTCAAAACACTGCATATTTTAAAACAAATACAAAATGAATAACACACATTGCAAGATAAAACTCAGTTGAAAACATTTTGAATTCAAATCACTACTGATTCTCAGTTAAACATATATCGAACAATATTAATCACAATTCGAACTCGCTTTATCATTTATTCGACTGAAGTAATCACGTACCAAACTAAGTCATTCATCGGATTCATTTGATGTTACCTGATTAGTTATTCATTGAATTCTAACATAAATTGAGACGTTCACACAACATAACACAATGTCACTTATTGATGAGACGTTCACACAAAAGTGTAACAACACAACACAACACAATGTCGCTTATTGATGAGACAGGAAGCACACTAGCGGTGACTTACAGTTACTTCCCACGAGAACAACAACGAAGCTTCCTGTTTCAGTGATGAAAAATTAAGTCGCATAATTAATGTTAGTTTAAGAGGGATCACTAAGATTGACTATATTATATATTTCTCAGGCAATTAAAAGACAGTCCATGTATGTCTGACTTGTGTGTAATGAAGGAATGCAATATTTTATTTGTTGTACAAAGAAACAACAATCATGGCCTAGGGAAGGAGGTGTGTGTGTGTGTGTGTGTGTGTGTGTGTGTGTGTGTGTGTGTGTGTGTGTGTGTGTGTATGTGTGTGTGTGTGTGTGTGCGTGTGTTGGAGATCGATCGAGAAACATCCCAATGATCTGGGCACGAACCTAAGACCTTCATACGAGGCGAGTGCTTTCGTCTCGCAATTCTGGGTCTAACCAAGTTCCATGTACTCGAATCCTCCAACTGTTGTGAAGTTCAGTTATTTTCTTTTGGACTTTGTTCGCCTAGATCTGAAAAGTGTTTTCCGACCTCTTTCTCTTCTCTCTTTCCAAACTCTTGAAAAAGTTTCACTCAAAAGCAGACAGTTATTTTGAATTTCTAAATGCAATATAGGTTGCTTTTTTTGTTTTGTTTTTATTTTTTGTTACGGGTGAGTGCACTGAACAGCGCTTTACCGTGTGTGAAGGCTATGGCACAGGTCAATCAAAAACTTGCTTGCAGGCTTGGCAGACACCGGCCGCTCCATTAGCACTTGATGCCGCCGACATAATACTATTGGAGAAGACAAAAGCGAAGACAACTGCCGCTGACTTCCGCTGGTAAGTGTACGCCTCAGATCTGAGTTGATTTCATCGCGGTTATTTTGGGTTCCGCTTCCTGTGTTTAATTGGGCAGTAAAGTACTTGAATGTATCCTGATCTTGGCTCCCAACAGATTCAGGCCCGAGTACCTACGCTTGCGACACGCGTGTGCGTTGGGTACTAAATAAAGGACTATACCCAATGCCTTGAGATATGTATGATTGTGTGTGTTGGGTACTAAACAAAGGACTATACCCAATGCCTTGAGATATGTATGATTGTGTGTGTTGGGTACTAAGCATATGAATTTAATGAGTTGAGAGAGTTGTGTGCGTGTGTGTTTATGTCCGTTGGATGTTAGCTAGAGGGCTCGTGAGTGCGCGATGGATACTAAACAGAGGGTTCTACAGTGGGTGTTAAGATGTGTATGCGCGATGGATGGTTCTACAGTGGGTGTTAAGATGTGTATGCGCGATGGATACTAAACAGAGGGTTCTACAGTTCGTGTTGAGATTTGTCTGCGTATGTGCACTAGTGTACGTGCGTGCGTGCATGTATGTTTATGTGCTGTGGATTGTGTACGTATACGTGTATTTATGTGAATGTGCGTACTCTTATACATGTATTTATGTGAATGTGCGTACTCTTATACATGTAAATATTGCATGTAAGTGTGTATGTCCTTGTGCCTTGTCTATATATATAAGAGCTTTTGTGTGTGTGTGTGTGTGTGTGTGTGTGTGTGTGTGTGTGTGTGTGTGTGTGTGTGTGTGTGTGTGTGTATTAAGTGTAGAACTAGCAGATCTTACGGAGAGCTGAAATAGATTTACATGTCTACAGAGTGGTACTAACAGATCTGTACGGAGCACTTATATATATATATATATGTGTGTGTGTGTGTGTTTGTGTGTGTGTGTGTGTGTGTGTGTGTGTGTGTGTGTGTGTGTGTGTGTGTGTGTGTACAGTGTTGTACTAGTAGGTCTTACTGTGCACTGAAATAGATATATATGTGTATATAGAGGTACTAACACATCTGTACGGAACGGAGAAGTGAAATAGGTATTTATGTGTACACAGAGCTACTAGCAGATCTGTAAGGAGCACTGAAATAGATATATATGTGTACAGAGACGTACTAACAGATCTGTAATTAGCACTGAAATAGATATATATGTGTACATAGACGTACTAACAGATCTGTAATTAGCACTGAAATAGATATATATGTGTACATAGACGTACTAACAGATCTATAATTAGCACTGAAATGGATATATATGTGTACAGAGAGGTACTAGCAGAATTGTACGGTTGACTGAAATGGATATATATGTGTACAGAGACGTACTAACTGATCTGTATATGCGTTTCGCAATTTCCAACATAGTTTTTGCCACCGTTTACAATTTGGAACTACTTTAGTAGTCCGTGGAAAAGAAATTGTATTGTAACTATTTAAAGTTGCTAATAACCCAAGATACATTCAGTATCGACAACTTGGTGCTCTTCAATGGCTGAGAATAGCCAGTCTGACAATAATGAACAAAATATTTTATCTTTGAGCTGTTAAAAGTTTCATTTTATGTCCGTGCTGTTAAATTTGGAACTGTATCTCTGTATTTCTGGTGCTTATATTTTATTTCCGCATTTTACGTCTGTAACATTATTTTGGCTTTTTATCGCTATACTATTATTCGTGACATTTAATCTCTTTGTGATTAATTTTAATCTCCTAATTTAGGCCTTTTATTTTTGTGCTACTAAATTTGACATTTTATTTCAGTACCATTAGCGTTGACATTTTACTTCAGTACCATTAGCGTTGACATTTTACTTCAGTACCATTAGCGTTGACATTTTACTTCAGTACCATTAGCGTTGACATTTTACTTCAGTACCACTAGCGTTGACATTTTACTTCAGTACCATTAGCGTTGACATTTTACTTTAGTACCATTAGCGTTGACATTTTACTTCAGTACCATTAGCGTTGACATTTTACTTCAGTACCATTAGCGTTGACATTTTACTCTAAGATTTTATTACTATGCTACAATTCTTGGCATTTAATCGCTGTCTTCAAATGCGACATTTTATCTTTTTTTGCTAATATCTTTCGCATTTAATCTTTGTGTTATAAGTTTTGACATTTAATCTCTGTATTAGTAAATTCTGGCATTTAATTTCTGTTTTAGTAACTTTGGCATTTAATCTCTGTATTACTAATTCTGGCATTTAATCTCAGTGTTAGTAAATCTGGTATTTAATTTCTGCGCTAGTAAGATTGGCATTTAATCTCAGTGTTAATAACTCTAGTATTTAATATCTGTTCTGCTAACTTTGGAATTTAGTGTTAGTAACTTTAACATTTATCATATTTTAGTAACTTTGGTATTTAATCTCTGATTAGTAACTTTATCGTTTGATTTCTGTGTTAGTAAATTTGGCATTTAATTTCTGCATTAGCATCTTTATAATTTAATTTCTGACATTTATTTTTTTGTGCAAGTAAATTTAGCACTTAATATTTGTCCTAGTAGAGTTGGGGTTTAATCGTTGTGCCAGAAACTTAGGCATTTGATCTCTAAACTACTAATTGTTGTGCCAGAAACTTAGGCATTAGATCTCTAAACTACTAATTGTTGTGCCAGAAACTTAGGCATTAGATCTCTAAACTACTAATTGTTGTGCCAGAAACTTAGGCATTAGATCTCTAAACTACTAATTGTTGTGCCAGAAACTTAGGCATTAGATCTCTAAACTACTAATTGTTGCAGCAATGTTACTAATCATAGTTCTGTATCTCTATTTACTAACTATAGCATTTTATCTGTGCTATTAACTATAGTTCTGTGCTACATAACTATAGTTTTGTATCTCTATGCTACTAATTATAGCACTGTATCGGTACTACTAACCATTGTTTTGTATCTCTTAGTGTGGCGGGGTAAATTTGCCCATCCCTATTTTAATTGCTATTTAAATTGTTAAATTGCGGAAGAGATCTGACCTTGGGCACTCCTTATGATAGTATTTTTGTAAGTGTCAGAGTTGAGAATAATAAAATGCTAGAAATTGCTGATGTAATGCAAACTAGTTCAACTGGGTGAGTAGTTTTTATTATCCAATGGTTAATTTTACGAGAACGAGACCAGCCAATGGGCTGAGATCCAAAAGTTTAGTGTAAAAAAAAAATATTATCTGATTACTTGAATTTGGTGTGGCAAAGAAATGCAGTCTTGAAATGCAGACATTAGCTAAATGGTGGGTTAACTGAAATGTTGAGAGAGAATGGACTTAGAAATATTTCATGCATTTTTGTTAAATTGGTATGTTATATTTGCATTTTATGCAGAGATGTATTATGTGAGTTGACTATTATTTCTACAAATGTTTGAATTTGTTTATAAAACTGATATGCTGTATTTATTATGCTCTGTGTGTGTATCAGGCTAATGAATAACAGTGTGTCAGTGTTTTTGACGTGTGTGGAGAGAGACAGTTGACTTGCAAAATTGTTGCAAAAGTGCATGAAAGTCAGCACTTAATTCAGGTTACATGAAAACTATTATTGCTATCTCTAATATCTCCATTTCTGTTCTCTGATAAGAACTGTCCTGTGATTTGTATTGATACTACTGTTGAACTGTATTTTAGGATATAAGATGGTGTTGTATAGAAATTATGTGAATGTGGTTTCATGGAAATATTGATGTCAATTAATATTTTTCATTGTATTTGTCATATGTATATTTGATTGTTGATTTAATAAATTTATTGACCTTCTTAGCATATTGATAATGTTATGTTGGAGAAGAAAGTGGGTGGATGGGGGTTAGTTAAATATAGATTAAAGACGGATTTGTCTTCTACTTTAGTAAGAGGTTTTCCTCCTACAGAATATTGTGTGATGGTAAAAGTTGTCTTGAATGTTGTGGAAGAGAGTAAACGTTTATAGTATCCGCATATCCGCCAAGTGAGAGAGACGAGTGGTGTCGGCTTTAGAGTTATTAATAACATAAAGTAAGATTCTCATCACTTGTAATTATTTATGAATGATTAATTAATTAATAATAATCATAATCACTAACTTAGTGGCGTTGGCATCACACTATGATGATAAATATAGCACTGTATCTGTGCTACTAGCTATAGTTCTGTGTCACTATGCTATTAATTATAGCACCATATCTGAAATACTAATTATAATTCTATATCTCTATGCTATTAACGATCATTGTATCTGTGAGGCAGTTTACAGCTGTGCTACTAGCTATAGTTCTATATTTCTATGCTATTAATTATAGCATTGTATCTGTGAGGCAGTTTACAGCTGTGCTACTAGCTATAGTTCTATATTTCTATGCTATTAATTATAGCATTGTATCTGTGAGGCAGTTTACAGCTGTGCTACTAATATTTTGTTGCATCTTTATGCTACTACTTAATAGGATATACTTTTTTGCTATAATTAATTATAGCATTACATCTCTACGCAGATGACAAAATATTGATTTTAAACGGTTTGGAAAAGGCTGCATGTTTAAAAATAAATCGCAATAAACTGACGAGATAACCAGTGTCTTTATAAGAATCGCAATGCACAAGCGTGATAACTCGTGTTTTTAGAAGTATCACCTAGCACCAGCATGATAAGATTTGGTTGTGTTTTTCTTTTTTTTATAAGAATCAGAAAACATCAGCGAGACAGTGCGTGACAGATCACGACTCTTCCAAATAATTCCAGCTTAAGTAGCATGCAGACTCATTTTCACGGTGAAAAGCTGACGGTTATGAGGCCGAAAATAGAGGCAGATAACTTAAGGGTAAGTACAAAGAGACTAATAAAAGATATCTTATATAGTGATAAATGAAATGTGAAAAAATCAGTCAGCACAGACGCCAGCAAAAAAGATGGGATGAATTATCCCTCGACAGCAGGAGATAAAAAATATGACGTAACGTAATATAACGTAACATACAAAAAAATGACAGGAATAACAGACGAAATAAAGATAAGTAATGATAAGAAAAAGCAGCTCATTAAATGCAAAATAATAACGATAGGAAAAAATAACAGAAGTACAGATTGAAAAAATCGAAGAGGAAAAATAACAGAAATACTGATTGAGAAAAACAAAAAGAACAGTATAGCAGATACAAAAAAATAATGACAAGAAAAACAGCACAGAAATACAGAATAATAATGACAGGAAAAACAGCACAGAAATACAGAATAATAATGACAGGAAAAACAGCACAGAAATACAGAATAATAATGAGAGGCACAGCAGCACAGAAATGCAGAATAAAAGCAACAGAAAAACAGCACAGAAATGCAAAATAAAAGCGAAAAAATCAACTTATCACAGGAATACATACATATACGACAGAAAATAAATACAGACTAAATAAAACCTGCAAGAAAACAATATATCACAAAAGTACAGACTAAAAACAACACAGAAAGAGAATAATAAAGACAAGTCATAAAAGACTTTAACATGTAATAAAGAACAGTAACTCCTGAAAAACAACCGTCTACTGAAATACATGATACTAATATGAGAAAGCTTCTTATTACTGAAAGATAACGAAAGGAAAAAAACTAACTGTAACAGAATATTAATGATGAACAATCTAACTTTAGCTTTTAGAAATTAAATATTAAATTAGGACGAACAACAATTTATTTCTGAAGCACAGAACATTAACTGCAGTACAGAATATTCTTACTGAAAGAAAGAATGTTTTAAAAGGGCAGGCAACACTGAAGTACAGAAAAATATCAAGAGAAAAACATGGCTTACTACTTCACTCAAAATATATTTACGGCTGAAAAAAGAACTTTTAACTAAAACAGGACTAACTATTTATGAAAAGCTAGTGAAAGAGAAACTATTATTTATTTATTATTATTATAATATTCATTGTATATTGAAATAAATATGCAATTATTTCCACCTCACTTTGAAATAAAATTGACTGAAAATAATTACTACAGTCATCAAAAATTACCTGACGCCTAACAGTTTCTAAAAATTAAAAAAGCTCTATCAACAATAGGAATAAACCAAAGCAATATTAAACTGAAATACAGAATATTAATAATTTGATAGAAAAGAAATTACTTAGATCTGGTAGTAAAGCTTCACTAATGGTTAGACCGGGAACATTTTAACCTTGACATTCAACATAATGGTTAGACCGGGAACATTTTAACCTTGACATTCAACATAATGGTTAGACCGGGAACATTTTAACCTTGACATTCAACATAATAGCTGTATGAAAACATCCAAACTGAAATGCGAAGGTAAATAAATAATGATTTGATAAAAAAACAACCTTACGTTAGAAGTTTAGAATAATAACGACAGGAAAAAAGTAACTCACTTATGAAGTATATAATAATAACTACAAGAAAACAATAACTCACTAACGAAGTATAGAATAATTACGACAGAAAAACAATAACTCACTAACGAAGTATAGAATAATTACGACAGAAAAACAATAACTCACTAACGAAGTATAGAATAATTACGACAGAAAAACAATAACTCACTAACGAAGTATAGAATAATTACGACAGAAAAACAATAACTCACTAACGAAGTATAGAATAATTACGACAGAAAAACAATAACTCACTAACGAAGTATAGAATAATTACGACAGAAAAACAATAACTCACTTTTGAAGTATAGAATAATAACGATAGGAAAACAATATATAACTACTAAAGAACAGAATAGAAATACACAATAATAACGACAGGAAAACAATAAATCACTAGTGAAGTACCGAAAAATAACGACAGGAAAACAATAAATCACTAGTGAAGTACCGAAAAATAACGACAGGAAAACAATAAATTACTATTGAAGTGCCGGGGAAATAACAACAGGAAAACAATAAATTACTATTGAAGTGCCGGGGAAATAACAACAGGAAAACAATAAATCACTTCTGAAGTGCCGAGAAATAACAACAGGAAACAAGAAATCACTTCTGAAGTGCCGAGAAATAAATCACTACTGAAGTGCCGAGAAATAATGACAGGAAAACAATAAATCACTAGCGACGTGCCGAGAAATAAAGACAGGAAAACATTAACTCCCTAGTGAAGTGCCGAGATATAAAGGCAGGAAAATAATAAATCACTAGTGAAGTGACGAGAAATAAAGACAGGAAGACATTAAATCACTAGTGAAGTGCCAAAAAATAACGACAGAAATGAAAGCCAACAACACTCTGCTCAGGGTTAAGGGATGAAATATACTAAACGCCCCCCCCTCACCCCCATCACCCATTTAATCCTTGCATTTTGCGGTATGTTTTGAAGTTATCAAAATATTTTTCAGATCCCTTCAATGTGATTAGGCCTACTTAAAATCTCCTCCTCATCATGATGTCACACTTCGTTTTATTAAAGGGAGTTTACTGAAACACTAAATTCGTCATCCTTGTGTCTAGAGAATGAACTTAGCATCATCATTCCGAAAGAGCTGTAACCGACACCAACAAATAACACGGAAGACGAGCTGTGTTGACCCAGAACACGTAAACCCTGCAACTTCACACTGACTGAAAACATGCCTGCAGGCCTATATGATGACTTCAGTCCCTCAGCGAGCAGATAACTCCAGCAAACAAGTGAAAGGAACTGAATCTTTAGTACACCCGTGTTGATAACGAGGATAGCGGCAGCCTAGTCATGAAGGGCGATTAAAACCAAGAGTGGGATAATTTCTTTTTTCTTTTAAAGTTAAATTTTATAATAGCCTAAGCTTAGAAAGAAAGAAAAAGGATTGAAAATACAGAGTAATACAAAAAGTTAAATGTTTTACAAGCGAACTGCAGTAAAGCACAGAAATACGAGATAACTCTTAAATCAGACAAATCAATTCCAGACTTACCGAACTTGACTGAATCCACAAAGCCGTCTAGCGAAGCGGAAAGGAGAAAGAAATGCACACATTAGCATTAAGTTTTATTTCACTGATCATAGGAGTGTTGCTGTAAACTAAAACAAATGGTTCCTATTGGAAATTAAAATAAGTGGGGTTCTAATTTCAATGAGTAAAAATTACCTGAAAGACAGTAATTTGCCATCGTAATTGCTGTAACCAGTCTGAAATGGACACACACACACACACACACACACACACACACACACACACACACACACACACACACACACACACACACACACAGGGGAATAATAGGAAAGGCACTTGTCCCTCCCAAAAGAGAAAATAATTCAAACCTGCACAGAAATGGCAATATATAAATCAGTAATATTTGGTTTCAAAGCATCTATAAAAATACGTGTACTCTTTGATTAATTTTTGTAAAGACTAAATTTCCCTTGAAGACATTTACATTTTATTTATGTAAAAACAACGATTTGGATTTATGTAGAATTTGCATTTTAGTTATTGCAACCATTCTTTGCTGATCGGAAAAAGCACATGACTCCTGTCAGCTACTAGTGGCTCCTGTCAAAGGCACATGACATCTATCAAAAGTACACGGCATATGTCAACCACATATGACGTCTGTCAAAAGTATATGGCACTTGTGAACCACACATAGCATCTGTCAAAAGGTCATGGCATTTGCCAACCACAATGGCATCTGTCAAAAGCAGAAGGCACTTGTCAAAGAAACAAGGGAATCTGTCAAAGGCATATGACATTTGTCATAAGCAGATGACACTTGTCAAGGGAACATGGCATCAGTCAGAGGCACATGACATTTGTCAACCACATATGACATCTATCAAAAGCATATGGCACATTTCAAGGCACGTGACAACTGCCAAAGGCATATAGCATCTGTTAAAGACACATGTCATTTGTCAATCACACATGGCACCTGTCAAAGACACATGGCACCTGTCAATGACATATGCCACGCGTCAACCGCACAATGTATCTGTCAACTGCACAAGCTATTGGCACATGGTGAGTGTTATTCACAGAATTCACCCACGAACGATGCTTTGTCTAGAGAAAGTACATCTCGACAGGGTAACATTTCTTGATATTTCGGTCATATTGAAAACCAAATATCGTTGGATGCAAAATAATAAAACCGAGGATAGAAAGAAAGAAAATGTGAAGAAAGAGAATAAAGAAAGAAAACAGAGAGAAAATTGAAGGAAAGGAAGAAAAACAAGCCAAGAAATAAAGACGAAGGAAGAAACAAAGCAAACAAGCAAGAAAGAAAGCAAACTCGAAATAAAATAAAATAATATTAAATTCAAATGTTTTAAAAGCAACTGTACAGAATATCATGACTTATATGCATTAAAGCGTGTCATTCATTCACATACACATAAACGCACGCGCACACGCACACGCACACACACACACACACACACACACACACACACACACACACAAACACACACACACACTACATAGCAGTCCGTCAACAGACCGGAAAATGTATAGTTCCTAATGAAACAAGCTTGCCACCAACACAACGCACAGATATGAACACACACATACATCTACACCAACACCCAACTACACCTACCGTACCCGGACTTACACGCATCTACCCTTCTCTTCACACTACCTTAACATGTACCCATACGTTTATATGTATATAGTGTACCGTAACATACCAGCAAAAACACAAAAATGTAATTTAAAACAAATGATGATAACACTCACTATGGCAGAATTTATTTACATTGTAAGGTTATTCCCGAACACGGGGTCCAAATTTACATCTTTATGGTGATGCGCAAGAGGGCATAAATTTTACTGCAGCCATTACATCCTCAGGGCCAGGCTCATTTTGGAACTATCAAGCAATCCGTTTTCTTTGACCAACTTTTTGAAGGCTTAGCTTTGAACAGACCTCCGGATTGCGCGGGTTAAATGCAGACTACGTCATGCAGCTACCAAAACCACCCATTCTATTGATTTTTACAAAATGTGGGACAAACAAGTCAAAGACATTACACACCTGTGCAGCTGTCTGTTAGAAACTCGTTTGGCAATTTCCGTCATTATTCGGCAATTTCCGTCATTAATGGCAAAGACGGCTCGGTTGCGGTAATAAAAATCACGACTCTAGCTATAATGAAATTTGCAGAGAATAGATTTATTTTCCCAATCTAATTTTTGATCCAATGAAATTTCCCACATATTTTTTCTTTCAAACACAACATTAGCCCATAATTAACATTTACCATAGTTATATACCAAAATAATTGTAATTTGAGAGTTTATAACCATCTTACTATATGCCGTAAATATACACAAATAATTATTATAAATACATCATTGTCATTGATCACACCTATCCACTGTGCCCATAACTACCTCCACTCACTCTTACTCTGAACGAATCCTTGTAATCTACACTTTAATATCCCTATAAATCTTTGCTACCCATCAATCATCTACTCAGTTTTAATACACGTTTACACAAGCGTGCACCATTAATGTGTAGTTATCGTCTGACCATCACTATTATATTCTGTCATAAACATTCATCTTTAATTTTTTGTTGTAGTTTTTATCATCTACCGATACTTAAGTTAAAGCGCAGATTTTTCCCCTGCGAAATTTTGTCACCTGCTGTAGAAACTTTACAAACTTTAGGGCACAGCTACCTGGATCACTCTGAACTTCTAGCACTCGATACGTTGTTCTTCGCCAGTTCAAAATACTGGCTACCTGTTCGTTAGTGCTTGACAGTGATGTACATTGGGTGTCTGTTCACTAATATTTGCCTGTAATGCTACATTGACTGCCTGTTCACAATATTGGCTGCCTGTTCATTAGTGTTTGCCTGCTATGCTACACTGGCTGCCTGTTCACAATACTGAATTGTTCCCGGCAGTGTTGACTTGCTACAATATACTGGCTGCTGGCCTGTTCACTACACTGCTTGCCTGTTCATAATAGTAGCTTTCTGTTCACTAGTGTTTGCCTGTAATGCGACATTCACTACCTGTTCACTACACTGCCTGCCTGTTTACTGCAGTGTTTGTCACGCTACACTGGTGGCATGTTCAGTTCACGGCCTGCCTGATCACTACTTTTCTTCACTCTCTACACTGGCTCCATGTTCACAACACTGGCTCCATGTTCACTACACTGGCTGCATGTTTACTACACTGGCTGTTTCACTCTACTAACTACCTATTCACTAAAATGGCTGCCTGTTCACTACACTGGCTGCCTGTTCACTAAATTGGTTGACTATTCAGTATACTGGCTGCCAGTTCACTACACTGGCTCCATGTTCACTACACCGACTCCATGTTCACTACACTGGCTGACAGTTCACTACACTGGCTGCCTATTCACTACATTGGCTGAACATTCACTATATTGGCTGTCTATAAACTAAATTGGCTTCCTATTCACTATACTGGCTGACTGTTCATTACACTGGCTGCCTATTCACTAAAGTGACTCCTGTTAACTAAATTGGCTGCCTATTCACTACATTGGCTGCCTATTCACTACACTGTGCTACTTGTTCACTACATTGGCTGGCTGTTCATTGCAGAATCAAGTACAAGATGTCTTCAATGTGCATTTTGTCACTTACTGCAGCACAAACATCCGTGCCCAGCTGCATGTGCAAATACACGTTATCTGTCACTCTCATCTTTAGTGCATCTACCATGAAAACATTGTTATGGCTAAGTTTTTCACAAGAAGATCCTGCCATCTAGAATGAACTGCCTTTAAGAGCTTAGACAACGTCACATAATCACCACCTTTACAAAGATTCTAAAATACCTTTCCATCTGCAACATGCTGTACATTCACGATCTCTATTAATTAAAAAAAAAATGTTTGTAAATTTATTTTGTCATAGTTCTGACTATGCACCGTGTGAATTTATGTTTAATATTTTGTATTGTGCTAACTATGTGTTTACCACTATCATACACGCACACATGTACACACATACATGCACACACATACATGCACGCACGCATACACACACATACAAACACAAGCATGCATGCAATAAATGCTTATTTTGTACTGTTCGCGCATATAGAGTAACCACACAGAAATCGATCTATGACTTACACACTTCTAAATCAATTTACTCTACAGAAAGACTTCATTAAGAATCAGGAAGCAATAAGAAAAAAAAAGCTTTTGAAGCAATCCAGTACATTAATTATCCCCCCCCCCCCATGATGCACTGCGCAGCTCATAAAGTAGTGACCTATTTGACCTCTTGTGCATCGAACTCGAGAGGAATTTATTTATTTAATTTTTTTATAAAGTCCATTGTTACATCATAAAAGGAAATTCAGGCGATTGCGCACGACTGAGATTGCTTAAAGTACTGAAACTAATGCAGTGTTCCTACCGTGTTTCAGTATTATGTTCGTTGAAGCCGAATTTCGGAGTGAGATTGTGGTCATCGTAAAAGACTTCCGACGCAAAATGCTTAACACAAACTGAATGGATTTTATCTTCTAGGGCAAAATTCTTAATAATATAAGCAATACGGTCTCTGGGATTTTTGTTCAAGAAAGTATTTTCACGTGATGTATGGATTTTGGAGACACCCTTCAGTGATGTTATCTCGCCACTTTTATGGATATCGTCACAGTTTAAGCGTCGTAAAGCCTCGGTCTGAATTGTTTGTGTGTGTGGTAAACTGATTTTATGCAATAGCCAGATTTAATAAGAGTTAAAGTACGAATGCAGCGAAAATGGATTTTATTAAAACCTTTTATGCCAAAGTGAATGTAACCAGATTTTACTGGGCATACTTGTTGCCTGGTAACAAAAATTTATTAATAAATATTTTCAGACAAGCTATTCAGTAGCAAGCTAGTATATAAATGTATGTTAATGAATTTCAGTTTTATATCATAACACATGATTAAGCAGTCTGATTGGTATCAAAAACAAATCACAGGACTATTCTTATCAGAGAAGAAATGGAGTTATAGAGTGATATGATAATAGTTTGCACATAACCTGTTCAATGATGTAAGCCACAACAGTCCTTCCTGTGCTTTTGTAACAATGTCACAAGTTTATTGTTCACATTAGAATAGTCAACCTTCTGCTGCTCTGCTTGGCATGTTGTAGAATGTTCCAATACTGTAGATCCATCAAGACTAATCTAGGCACATGTTCACTGAATTAGCTTTTCGAGTAGGTAATCACAGTAATGAACTTCTAGCACTCCTTTTACTAGAAAATTCTACAGTGGAATTGGACACACTTGCCAATGCACACAGACAGGGTGCAGTGAATCATCACAACTGTCACACTCTAGGATGGAAACTTCTTGAATCCACCAGCAGTGTACAAAGAAGAAAATGAAAAAGTTGTTCCTTTCTGAAACATCATATCAGAGAGCAACACTAAGTTCCTAGTTTAATCATCTCCATTCTTTCTTACAATCATTCTCAACTTACAAGTCCTGCAACAGTATTTATTAGCTGATATATATGTGCAACATAATAAATACAACATAATCAATTATGAATGTGTGTCTGCTAGAAACAATGTCATGTGCTTAACATATTACATATAAGTATCATGATTCACAACTGTAGAAATAATAGTGTTTTAACATGACAATCTTTAAATTAAATTACAAATATAATATATCAATAATAAAGTGTATGAAATATTTCTAAGTCCATTCTCTCTCAATCAATCAGTTAACTCACCATTAAGCTAACGATCACATTTTCATGACCGGGCTTGATTTACATCAAAATCAAACTGATTAGAATGTAGAACTTTCTTCAACAAGTTAGTTTCAGTTTCTACCCATTGGCTAGTTCGTTATTTTGTAAACCTTAAACTATTGGATAGCAACAATTACTCATCCACTCTGGACTGGTTTGGATTACATCAGCAAGTTCCAGCATATTCTTTACCCGAGTTGTTATTTTAACTCTGGCACTTATAAAAATATCATCATGCACATTACTCAAAGGCGATGTCACGTTGACATTTAACAAACTATATAATAATTAAGTTTTAAAATAGGGACAAGCAAATTTACTCCATCACAGATTGAAAAGCCAGATTCAATATGATTTGCTGCACTTGACCCTGACTATAAAAGCACCGTTTGAAAGCATCGAGTAAATAAGAACGTCTGTTGTATTGAAAACTTACATTCTTCAATTTGCTGGACTTAACCCTGACTATAAAATCCCTACTTAACCCTGACTATAAAATCACTATTTGCATGCACCGTGTAAATACGTACACATGGATTCTGATTGAAGCCAAATGAATGCCTGTTTTTGACTCTGCTATGAAGAAATAGTGCCATCTAATGCATAACACAGTCCGATATCAAACCTAAGTCAAACTAGTTTAAACTAAAATGATTTTAACGTGTTAAATCTGCAGCAAAACGGTATATTGTACTTCAAGAGTTAAATTCTACAGTACTACATGTATATATACACACACTAAACTAACAACGACAACAAACGCTAGAGAAAGGGAAAAGGGGCTGTAATTCAAACGTACTCAGCTCTTGATAACCTTAAGAGTCTGCAGATGAAGTAGATACTTTTAGGATTAGGTTCACAGTTTTAATCTTAGAACTTGAATGTTAATAATGATAAAAGAACTATTTTGAGTTAAATTTGAAATGTTTTGTAAGTGTCTTCCTTAATGTGAACTTAAACTCGAATCCATCTGTGGAGATTTTACTTTTCCCGGACCCCTCTGCTTTTGTCCTGCCTTAGCCTTGCCGTATCACTACTTTGAGTGAAACATTATCACGACTGTACTATGCATCTGGTTACCATGGAGTTCCAGTATTAATGTCCTTGCGAATTCTCCAGTGTAAAGTGTGAGTTGATTTAACAATTTCAAGAAAAAAACAAGTAGCAGTTAATTTCCGATAGCACATTTCTTTCTTTATGTCCCCCAGGCTTGTAGGCAGAAGTTAAAATAACGAGAAAATATATGTGAAGCAAGAGATTTAGATACAGGCCGAACTTATGATCGGTTCTGATTACGACCTCTCGAGGAAACATTTATAAAGAGCTTGAAGGTAGAACTTAGGCATATCAATAGTTGAAGGTAGGCATATCAATAGTTGAAGGTAGAACTTAGGCATATCAATAGTTGAAGGCAGAATTTAAACGTAGTTCAATGCCAGTACATATTTACGAACAATTGAAGGCAGTATTAAAATATACTCTTTTAAAAATACATAAAAGTAGCATGTTTAGAAAGAAGAAAGAACAGCAATATAGCTTTTAATTTCTACAGGCAATATTTATGAGGCAAGAAAGCTGAATTTAAATAGATCTTTAAAGGCTTAATAATAGTAGATCTCTATGCCATTAAACACAAAAATTAGATACAGACAGGTTGAAGGCTGAATTTAAGTTTATCTCTATACCATTAAATACAAAATACCATTAATTACAAGCAGGTTTGAAGGATATATTTAAGTAAATCTCTACACCATTAAACACAAAAATTAATTACAAGCAGGATGAATTTAAGTATAGCAATGACATTAAACACAAAACACGGACAGGCTGTTCTGGAGACTGAATTTAAGTAGATCGCTTTTTCATTCACAAAAAACGCAGCCAGGCAAGTTTGAAGACTGAATTTAAGTAGATCTCAATGTCATTAAATACGCAACAGGCAGAAGCAATCGGAGATTTACTGTAGACCTCGATGGTTGTAAAGTAAAGGCGCTGTCCTCGATTGCAGAAGGATCAAGTACCGTGTTGGGAAGTTTCGAATGACCCACTCACTGATCCTGATTATTGCGCTTAGCGCTTTTTACTGTAAACGCTTACAATTCATTTAAGAATGTTCACACATAAATACTCATTATCTTATCGTCATCGCCATCAGCGTCATTATTACTACGTACGTTACTTTTGCTATTATTGTTATGATGACTCTTCTCACAATTTCATAAACCTCACTTTTTAACCCTGTCAGCATTCTGGGATATCTACTGGTTTTTTTGCAGGGATAAGGGCGCAATTGAGTAGAGCTACTTTTAGTAGTGGGGCAAGTCTGTTGTAGTTGCTGCTGTTTTATTATTCTTTTTATTATGACAGTGTGATGTTATGTAGTTTTCCCAAGGCATAAACCAGAGGTACCTTCACATAGATCAGTTTATGCCTGCAATAATTTTAATGTATTAGTATTATTTTAATTGATTTATTGTGTAGAAATTAGCAAAATGTATGTGTCTAAAATTTCCATGACTTTGCAGATATAAACAGGAAAACCACTTCCTCTGTATAATTCCGCAGACTTAACACACACCTAAACCCCCACCCACTCACCCCCACACACGTATCCCCCCAAAAAACGAATTACACATACATGCACATTCATTATCAGTGATTTAGAGCGTCATTTGGTACATTTCCAGGAAAATAAATCTATACGGTCCAATTGTATACATCTACAATATTCATAGGCCTATACTTATAACTTGCGCACGCCTCTATCTGTAACGTTTATATACATAGACGTATGTTTACATGCATACGGTTATAGCGTTCACATCTGTACCTCTATAGCGTTCATACGTACGCATCTATAGTACCACCATAAGTGTAAAGCCTGCAATTTCTAAATTCCAACATCAAAGACAGATGTATACTACAGCAAAGCTCGGAAAGAACATTCCACGCGCACCATCATGCATTCCACACTGCTGCTGTGAAATGGAAACCTCTATGGAACCAATCCATACATGTAAACCACTCAGTTCGGCATGTTGAGCCTTTTGTTAGTATGTAAGTGTGTGTGTGTGTGTGTGTGTGTGTGTATTGTTTCCACAGCTATATTTATCGTCTCCCTGTATTCATCATCACTCATCTCTCTCTCTCTTACACCCTACACACGTACATACACATATACAGAGAGGAGGAGACGGAGAAGAAGGTGAGAGAGAGAAGGAGAGAGAGAGAGAGAAACAACGGAAAAGATCTTTCGTTACCGAAGGTTCGTACGCTTACACACTACGTAATCCTTGCGCGCACAATGCGCCTACACTTCCTTTGAAACCGCTGTCACGAGCAGCATGCGTGAAATTGAATGAAGGTTGAATTACTGGAAAGTGAGAACCCAAAGTCACTTGAAATTAGTTGTCGCGGACAGCGTACAGTGAAGGTTGAATTACTGGAAAGTGAGAACCCAAAGTCACTTGAAATTAGTTGTCGCGGACAGCGTACAGTGAAGGTTGAATTACTGGAAAGTGAGAACCCAAAGTCACTTGAAATTAGTTGTCGCGGACAGCGTACAGTGAAGGTTGAATTACTGGAAAGTGAGAACCCAAAGTCACTTGAAATTAGTTGTCGCGGACAGCGTACAGTGAAGGTTGAATTACTGGAAAGTGAGAACCCAAAGTCACTTGAAATTAGTTGTCGCGGACAGCGTACAGTGAAGGTTGAATTACTGGAAAGTGAGAACCCAAAGTCACTTGAAATTAGTTGTCGCGGACAGCATACAGTGAATGTTGAATTACTGGAAAGTGAGAACCCAAAGTCACTTGAAATTAGTTGTCGCGGACAGCGTACAGTGAATGTTGAATTACTGGAAAGTGAGAACCCAAAGTCACTTGAAATTAGTTGTCGCGGACAGCGTACAGTGAAGGTTGAATTACTGGAAAGTGAGAACCCAAAGTCACTTGAAATTAGTTGTCGCGGACAGCGTACAGTGAATGTTGAATTACTGGAAAGTGAGAACCCAAAGTCACTTGAAATTAGTTGTCGCGGACAGCATACAGTGAAGGTTGAATTACTGGAAAGTGAGAACCCAAAGTCACTTGAAATTAGTTGTCGCGGACAGCATACAGTGAAGGTTGAATTACTGGAAAGTGAGAACCCAAAGTCACTTGAAATTAGTTGTCGCGGACAGCGTACAGTGAAGGTTGAATTACTGGAAAGTGAGAACCCAAAGTCACTTGAAATTAGTTGTCGCGGACAGCGTACAGTGAAGGTTGAATTACTGGAAAGTGAGAACCCAAAGTCACTTGAAATTAGTTGTCGCGGACAGCGTACAGTGAAGGTTGAATTACTGGAAAGTGAGAACCCAAAGTCACTTGAAATTAGTTGTCGCGGACAGCGTACAGTGAAGGTTGAATTACTGGAAAGTGAGAACCCAAAGTCACTTGAAATTAGTTGTCGCGGACAGCGTACAGTGAAGGTTGAATTACTGGAAAGTGAGAACCCAAAGTCACTTGAAATTAGTTGTCGCGGACAGCGTACAGTGAAGGTTGAATTACTGGAAAGTGAGAACCCAAAGTCACTTGAAATTAGTTGTCGCGGACAGCGTACAGTGAAGGTTGAATTACTGGAAAGTGAGAACCCAAAGTCACTTGAAATTAGTTGTCGCGGACAGCATACAGTGAAGGTTGAATTACTGGAAAGTGAGAACCCAAAGTCACTTGAAATTAGTTGTCGTGGACAGCATACAGTGAATGTTGAATTACTGGAAAGTGAGAACCCAAAGTCACTTGAAATTAGTTGTCGCGGACAGCGTACAGTGAAGGTTGAATTACTGGAAAGTGAGAACCCAAAGTCACTTGAAATTAGTTGTCGCGGACAGCGTACGGTGAAGGTGATGTATGGTTGAATTACTGTAAAGTGAAAACCGCCAAGTCACTTGAAATTAGTCACTAACATCACATCAGAAAGAAGTATTTTAAAGAGTGGCTTTCTCTGAGAACACCTTGCCACTAGAAATTAGTAATTATCTACCCTTGACACTAGCCAAAAGGATACTAACGGTGCATGCTCGCCAGTAGGTCGTGTCTGTTTTTACCTTATGCTCTATACATTTCCAAATTCCTGCCACTTACAAGGAACCCACCTTTCGTAGGACATACGCGCAGCTTGATTGAGCGGGTCCACAGTGTTATTTTCTCCATGTGTGTATGTGTGTGTTGTGTGTGTGTGTGTGTGTGTGTGTGTGTGTGTGTGTGTGTGTGCGCGCGCGCGCACAAATGGAATCCATTGTTTGTATATTTTTGTTGCCTGTTACTCTTCACTTTTAGTACAACATTCTTTACATTTTATTTTTTAATAATGTGCAGTTTCGTAATGCCAAAAGACCTATTTTCAAATATATTTTATGACTATTGATTAACACGATGTAAAATTTAGTTTAGGAGATGACTTACGCATAAACAAAGAAAGAAAAATCGATCAAATATATATATTGGTCAACACTATTTACCTATGCATATATGCTCTGTATCACAGACCTACTATCACTGGAACAATTTGGCATATTATACAGTGTCAAAATGTGACTTAGCCATGTACACCAAATATAAATACCACACAACCGAACATTACCTTAATATGATTTACACCATATAATACATATATGAATAGGGTCGTAAACACCCGTGCACCTATTTATATACACACGTATAAATACGGACGTAAACATAGGTACACTTACTCATTTATATAAATATACACACATATAAATACGGACGTAAACATAGGTACACTTACTCATTTATATAAATAGACACACGTATAAATACGGACGTAAGAATAGAGACATTTACTCATTCATGAACACATAAATCATTCATACTAATTCATCCATTTAATATTAACAAAAATATACATACGCACGTAAACTAACACGCCCTAACATTACACTTGTGATGGGCAGTCTTTAAAACAATGATTTACCAAAAGTGTATTCCAAAGTGATGATAAAGAGTGTGCAATTTAAGGGCAGTAGACAACAATAAGTATTTCCAGTATAATAATAATATACATGTCAAGGTTAAATGAGTGTGCAATATGCACGAACTTCGATAGAACAAGTGTTTACTCCAAGTGAGATAGAGAAAATGTGTATGTCAGCTATGATGAAGAAAGTGAGTGCATCAAGTGAGATAGAGAAAATGTGTGCGCCAAGTGAGATATACCAAGTGAGATATCTCCAGTGTGTACATCAAGTCATTCAAGTGTATTGTATGATGGGAATAAATCTTAAATATAAATGTTCATTTCTAATCTGTGATATGTTATTTGTAATTTTTATAAGTCAGAATGTCATGATAAAGTTATTTGTACAGTTAAAGTCGGGAATGGGCAGAAGTGGAAGGGAAGATAAGCTGTTTTGATTGAGTGGGTGTGCGTTGAGTAGGGGCTAATAGAATTTTAGCTTTGGGTGTGTGAAATCACTCAGTGGCATCTAGGAGGATGTGCAGAAAGTGGCGGTAGAATAAACGGATTAAATCTACGTCTAATTTTTTATCAAGCCCTCGTCACGTGATTAGTAAACTTTTACGCTGATGCAACTGTGAACTTGTCTATGGGTTGATGACGTATATGTAGACAGAACGTAGGTGTAACTGTAGAAGATGTGAGAAAGTCATAACTATTAATTATTTCTATGTGTTTTCTTAAATTCCACTGGTTAATAAAATTAGTTAAGGTAGAGGCGCTGAAGTCTCGAGGCTGAGAAAACTCGGGTGCAAGGTCCAAGACTTTACTCCTTTGCAACACTCTCTGGGAGGTGTTATGTTTATCAAGTCTCTCCTGTCATAGGTCCAAGACTTTACTCCTTTGCAACACTCTCTGGGAGGTGTTATGTTTATCAAGTCTCTCCTGTCATAGGTCCAAGACTTTACTCCTTTGCAACACTCTCTGGGAGGTGTTATGTTTATCAAGTCTCTCCTGTCATAGGTCCAAGACTTTACTCCTTTGCAACACTCTCTGGGAGGTGTTATGTTTATCAAGTCTCTCCTGTCATAGGTCCAAGACTTTACTCCTTTGCAACACTCTCTCGCCACAACGTTGTCGGTAACGAGCGAACAGCTCGAATTGAATCTCTGAGACGTTCGCTGAATCGCCAACAGAACATTTTCTCAAAGCAGTCAGCAAGTTTTAGTGAGACGTTCGCTGAATCGCCAACAGAACATTTTCTCAAAGCAGTCAGCAAGTTTTAGTGAGACGTTTGCTGAATCGCCAACAGAACATTTTCTCAAAGCAGTCAGCAAGTTTTAGTGAGACGTTTGCTGAATCGCCAACAGAACATTTTCTCAAAGCAGTCAGCAAGTTTTAGTGAGACGTTCGCTGAATCGCCAACAGAACATTTTCTCAAAGCAGTCAGCAAGTTTTAGTGAGACGTTCGCTGAATCGCCAACAGAACATTTTCTCAAAGCAGTCAGCAAGTTTTAGTGAGACGTTTGCTGAATCGCCAACAGAACATTTTCTCAAAGCAGTCAGCAAGTTTTAGTGCAGCATACGAGATTTCGTTGATGATAGCGAAATCTGGCCGACCTTTCACTGACGGCGATTTTGTCAAGCGACGTATGATGGTAGATAACTTGTAGGTTTATATTTTAATACTAACGATACAAGAGCAAGTGGGTTATCGAAAAGGTATCTATGGTACAGAATACATGGAACTATATTATGGTAATGGCGATTCATGAACAGGTGTGACTTTACGATGGTACTGAGGGACGATGTGTTTAGAACCTATTACTGATGGCACAGAAATAAGAAACGATAGTATGGTATTTATGTTACAGAAACAGGGAATCTTGTATTACGGTAATAATGACATAATACGTATTGCTACATTATGGTACTGATGCCGCTTTACTGTTACTATATAGGTATGCCTATATTATGGTACTGATGGTACAGAACAGAAGGTCTTTATTATGGTACTGATGGTACAGAAGTGGTGTGCCTATATTATGGTACAAGAACAGAAGCTGTCACTATCCGAAGGCAACATTGATGAATATTAAAATGGACAGTTATTATAGATGAGTCTGCTGGCTTTGGCCAATCGCATTTAGGCTTTCGTGAGGTACTATAAAGGTTACAGTATTTTAATTATGTGGCAGTGATGAAATACCAGGTAATAAAGAATTATTTGGTAGTGATGAAATACCAGGTAATAAAGAATTATGTGGCAGTGACGAATACCAGGAAATAAAGAATTATGTGGCAGTGATGAATACCAGGAAATAAAGAATTATGTGGCAGTGATGAAATACCAGGTAATAAAGAATTATGAGGTAGTGATGAATTTCGTGATAGTGACAAATTAGGTTGTAATTCTGCAATGTGAATGATACAAATTATCTTGTAGTAAAGAAACAATGCCTGTGGATAACGACGACTTATTGTGAATTAAGTTAGTGATGATTTTGGAGGTAGTGTCGAATTAAGTAGTAATGGCAGGCTGTAGTGGCAGCGAAATGTCAGGTCAGCTGTGGCTTTGAAGACGAAAGATGGATGATGACTGAGACGATAATCTGGGAAATGACTTTCTTCGTTTCTTTTACAAATTCAGGATAATTAAAATCTAACTATTTTTCTCCTGAGTTTTACATCATTAACTCCTTCAACCTTTGACCCGTTACATTAAACTTAAAGTCAAAACTGTACTGTCAAAGGCAGAGAAGAGTTTAAAGTAATTTGTCTGGAAGTAAAACAGCTTGCGTTACAATCTATGAGAATACCTGAAGAAAAAATAAAAGGGGGCTTTGCGTGCTGTCTGTTCAAGAAGTCACGTGACGTACAAACGCACATCCGAGCACGCAATTCTCGTGACTTACGATGTGCCCGCAATAGTAAATGACTCTGACCTCACGACCGAAAACTGTGGCTATATGTGTGTGTTAAGTATACATAATAACACATCTCCGCGGATCGGCTGAGCACATGCCAATTTCACCGATGTGCGCAAGAGTTACCTGGCATGAAGTCGGCGCAGTTTTCAACGAAAGGCCACTCTACTGTTACTTATCTGCGTAGTACACCTGTCTAGTGTTGTTATAATATTCGTAGTACACCTGTCTAGTGTTATAATATGCGAAACTTTCAGTTCAATGTTAATGTTAGCGGTAAATGGCTTCAGGCTTGACATGACTTGAGGATTTATGTGTCTTGCCCAAACCCAGCGTACATCAAACGAAATAGAGAAATAACAATAATATATATATTTTTTCCTTTCAATCGTCTTTCAAGAATTTCCCAACTTACGACACAACACGGGTTAAAACCAAAATTAGAGAATCAATATCCCAATCAGTTCACACCTGTTATGAAAAGGCTCGACTTAGAAAGCAATGTATTCAAAGAATTGGATCGAATAAGACAGACTGTTCCTTCTCCTTTTATTTATTTACTTCTGCTACTATTTCTAATCGCCAATTATTTGCGCTAATTGTCAATGGGATTCTACGCGCTTATACTAAGGGGACTCAACTCCACATTCACGAAAGAGGGAGCGGGTAGGGGCTTGAACCGTTTTCTTCTGCTTGCATGGCTAACTCTTTGCCTTGCTGTCATTCAACTCTGCTTACAGAGAAAGGCCCGGATGTAAAACAAACGTGACGCTGATACATGTCAACATAGACACGGATACAGGTCAATACAAAGACGCAGGTCAACATAGAGACTGCTACAGGTCAAAACAGACATAGATACAGATCAATATAGACACGGTTACAGGTCAACATAGACACTGATACAAGTCAATACGGACACAGATACATGTCAATACAGATACTGATACTGGTCAATTAGACATTGATACAGTTTAATATAAATACACACACTCATGCAGGTCAAGAAAGAAGTCATATATCCATATAAAATTTATATAGGTCGAGATAGGCACTGATAGATATAATTCAATTTCAACATTGATTAGGTCAAATAGGCATAGACAGATTTAAATGAATACAGATTTGGTATGCGCCTCAAAAGGCAAAAGTATAGATTAATAAAGATCAACACAGACCATATACAGCTCAATATAGACAATGATACAGGTTATGGTTGTCCACGTAAAGGGTCAACATTATATTGCTAGAGATAAAGATAGGCCCAGTATACTAACAAAAATTAAGTCAGAACCATATAAAGATCAATATATACTGATGTAGGTCAGGACTGTCACGCATATTAGTCAAAATAGACAATGGTATAGATTAAGGTTAACACTTATGAAAATCGTAATAGACATTGATATAGACCAAGGGAAGCAGAGATAGATGTCATTATATATAGACATTGGCACTGGATATAGATGCGAGTCAACATATACACACGGATGCAAGTCAGAATTAGACATATAAAGAGAAAAAATAAATATCTTTGGAGAGACAAAGTTGTAACATGGTTCACACTGCAAAGTGAAAATTAACTCGAGGTTAGTTGAACATGAATTCGCCTTTTTTTTTTTAAAAAAAAAAAAAAGGATTTTGGGGCAAGGGAGAGTACTCAGAAGTGATTAATTATTAGGATCGCTTAGAGACCGGAAGAGGCGGGTCCACTGGACTGTAAGAAACCGGATGTAATTTTTTCTGCCTGTGTGTCTGGTGGGAGGTCCTCACTCTATTGGAACTCAGTAATTCCCAGCAGCCCGTAGCAGCATAGGTAAGACCGAGCTGCAATGAGCGTTATTGTTACTGGCGAGCTCGACCACGTGACTACAGTCAGAGGCTGCGAGGAGTAAACCAAGGAAATGGTTGCCTCAAGGTCGAGCCTAGCACTAGTCTCCATTTTAGGACCTAAACAACGCTCCCTAGTTATCTCTTTCGTCAGTGTTACCTACCTTTCGGGTTCTCATCAGTTAGCTTCTTAGTGAGTTGTTATCAGCATTATCAATTTAGGAGGCTCTCGTCTCGAGTTATCTACGCATTGGATTCTCGTGTGTGTTACCTATCAGATTCTCGCCAGAGTTACCTACCCATTGGGTTCTCGGGAGTGATACCTACCTATTTAGTGTTCTCATTGGTACTGGTTATCAGGTTCTCGCCAGAGTTACCCGCCCACTGGGTACTATTCGTGTTATCGACATTTCCTAACATTCAAAGGCAGTAGTATGACTTTTAATGACGACATTTTGATTACATCCAGTAAACACATCAGCGCCAGCACAATCACTCTCCCCTAAAATAAAATTCCTGCTTCTTTCCCATAAAAATTTGAACTCAGTCGATTAAAGATTCTCAACAATCGAAATAATTATGCTTTTGCTTTGACTTAATTTCAAATAAATATCAATCATAGAAATAAGACGAAAGAAATGTACACTCATATTATTAAAATTATACGTACGTATCAGCATTCGTAAGTATTTAGATAACTTCCATAACAAACTTAACCATTACAACCATACACTTAAACATTTAGACATACCATCACAGTATATTTAAATATTTGGACATACTATCACAACATACATGTCAGCATTTAGACAGATTACTACAGCATACTTCAGTATTTAGATAACTTCCATAACACACTTAAACATTTAGACATACTACAACCATATACGTAAACATTTAGACATACTACAACCATATACATAAACATTTAGACATACTACAACCATATACATAAACATTTAGACATACTACAACCATATACATAAACATTTAGACATACTGCAACCATGTATGTAAACATTTAGACATACTACAACCATATACACAAACATTTAGACACACTAGATACACAAACATTTAGACATACTACAACCATATACACAAACATTTAGACACACTAGATACACAAACATTTAGACACACTAGATACACAAACATTTAGGCACACTACCACAACATACATAAACATTTAGACATACACCCAGAGCATAAACAAACATTTAGATATACTCCCAGAGCATAAACAAACATTTAGACATTCTCCCAGAGCATACAAATACTTAGACATACTCCTACAGCATACACAAACATTCAGACATACCACACAAGCCAGTTAATGAACAAGTAACACGAAAACGACTGAGAGACAAGCCACACAATATGAGTAGATAGAACTGATAGATAGATATATTTTTTTTGTATTTTATCTATGATAAAGAAGAAAAGAAATAATGATAAAGATTTCTGGATACGATTTGCATTTAGATTTCCTTAAAAGTGTAGAGACATAACGGGTCATGTCTCTAACTTGTAACAAAGGAAAATTATAGTGATTTTTATGATAAAGTATATCGGTAAATGTGGAGACATAACTGGTCATGAGAGAATTGAGAGAAATTAATATGTTGCAATGAAAGCGAACTTTTAACTAAACTTGACTACATGACTTAACCTATGACTAGACATACAGGACCTAAGAGATTTAAACTTGACTACACTTGACTTGGGCGGCTTAAAATATGACTTAACATAATAATACAAGACTTTTAGATATAGCCTTTGACTAAGCAAACTATATATAACACTTTGAGTTTGACATTATATCTTTATAGCAAGACATTGAAGATTGACCTTAGGTGTTTGTAGCATGTAATTGAAGAATGCAACATCATATTAACAATTGAACAAAGTGTTTGTAACACATTGTCATTTTGTTGTGTTCGTAAAGTGAAATTAAAAATGGACCTCACGTGTCAGTCACTTAATATGAAAGTTTGATCCATAGTCAAGCTTAGTGATAGATTAAGTCTTCAAAGTCAAGTATAATCAAGTTTAGTAATTCATTGTCTCCAATAATGTAGAGATATGTTTAGCCAAAATTAGTATTGTATAGATACATTTAATCAAAAGTAAAGTCTCCAAAGTCATGTATAGTCAAAAGTTTAGTTATATGTTATATGTTATGCATACTCAAATCTAGCCATATATTAAACATCCAAATGATATATAGTCATATGTTAGATCTCCAAAATTATATATAATCAAGTTTAGTTATAATATATATATATTTTTTTTCCCCAAGTCATGCACAGTTAAGTATAGTCATAAGTTAAGTTTTCAGACGTCAGATTCCGGTATCAAAGTCATCTTAAAGACACATTAAACGTAATTTTTCCAGTCATTTTAAAGACACATTAAACATAATTTTTCCAAAGTCATTTTAAAGACACATTAAACGTCATTTCTCCAAAGTCATTATAAAGACATTAAACGTCATTTCTCCAAAGTAATGTTAATCACATAAAAGCTCGGTCATTAAATTCATATTTGTAACATAACCTTAGCCTCTAAAGTTATATTAGCCAAGTTCCATCTCCATACTTATAAATACAAGTAAACAACCTCCACCTTCATGTTACAGTCAGGTAAGGTCAATTCTAAAGTAACGTAACAGACGCTTACGGCTAGTGTCCAAAGCGATATAACAGACACGGAAAATCATATCCCACAATATCAAGTGGCTAGAAACCATTGTTCGCAATAGTATCATGACGAACGATAAGAGCAAATTTATGCAAGAAAATTTACTCATGTGTGACTGCAGTTTTCGACAAAACGATCACCTTTCGCGCGTGAATTTCAGAGAAAGCAACGGACAACGTTCTTCTGACGTGGACTAATGACTGACCAAGACAGAAAGACCTAGTCACGAAAATATGTTCTGCAGCTCTGATATTTGTGTCACAGATAATAAAACTTCAAAACGTAACCGTTGGTGTTTGTAATACATTTAAGAAGAGGCCTCAAGTACGTGATTTAGGTTGATTTCAAATGTCACCATGTGGGTTCTAGTATGAGTTATTTCCCTTGTTTTTCGGCATCCGGTTTTCCAAATATCCTCTCTTGAAAGGGCGAGAATCAGTAAGGAGAAGAGGCAAAGCTGCGCAGTACGAGCGTACGGCAGATGCCCGTGCGTAGGCGTAGGTCAAGGACAGTAGGTCACGTTGGGGGCCGAGAAAACTAAAAGCCAAAGTATTCGTGGTATGCGAAAATGGTTGCTGCCAGAAATATTCACGACCGAAACTGGAGTAAAGCTGAATGGGATGCTGACGGCACGAAACGACCTTCAAGGTGCGCGCGACGAACTGGAGTGACTTTAAAGTCGGACGCCCACTTCGCCTTGACTCTGATGCAGAGTAAACTCACCGCACTGACCACTTGACCACTTCGGCCGGACGCCACTGATTCGAGCTTACCTTCTTATAAACGATGTACTCTTGCTGAACTGATGTGGGACTTGGCCTGATCTTGCTGTCGAATTTAATGGGAAATTAGGTGTGCAACCTGCTGCTGCTCAACATCTAATGCGTGTACTTAATTTATTTTCTGACCGCACCCAAAAGTCGGACCAGTACGCACACAGCGTTGTCATTAAGCACTTGTTACATGTACCACATCTGTTTCACGACTGCATTGCATAGTTGGCCAGATTGTGCGCGATGTTGTCCTGAAACATTTGTCATATGTACTAGTACATCTCATTCTTGAACTGGAAGAAATGAACTAGTATATCTCATTCTCGAACTGGAAGAAATGTACTAGTATATCCCATTCTTGAACATAAAGAAATGTACTAGTACATCCCATTCTTGAACAAAGAAATGTACTAGTACATCCCATTATTGAACACAAAGAAATGTACTAGTACATCCCATTATTGAACACAAAGAAATGTACTAGTACATCCCATGACTGAACACAAAGAAATGTACTAGTACATCCCATTCTTGAACTAGAAAAAAACAACAAAGGCGCTGCTTTTACGATTCTTCAACTAACGTGTGGATATTTTGCAAACGTTTCAATCCTTTCGGTAAAGGTTCTTTAACCTAATTTTGCATCAGTTAATTTTTAAAAAAATTGCCATTGAAATATGTAAGTGAGTGTTTGGAATAATAATATTTCTTTTTGAAAAATGCACAAACCAGCAAATGCATATTTTTGCATATAGTTATTAATTTGAAAATTACTTGCAATGATTTTTCTACTTGATTAAAAAAAAAATTACAAAGACATGAGATATTGTTGCTGAATGATAAAAACATTCTAAGGTTGAATACAAACGTACATTTTAAAATTTATGAATGTAAGTGTTCAGTTACTAATAGTTGCCTTCTCTGATATATTTTTGGCTATACATTCATTTCATTTGGAAGACATATTTTATTAGAAAAAACATATGTACGTATACTCATACATATGAATGCACACACATTCACATAATAGTATATATGAACATACACACATTCGCATACTCATATATACAAATGCACACACATTCACATACTCATACATATAATTGCACCCATTCTGACTAATAGTCTCACACTTGTTCATAACAAATTCATCCACTGGGGATGGACCGAAAGTTATTTTGTTGAAGAAAGTCTTTATTCTAATCAATTTGGATTTGATGAAACTCAAGTCCAGTCATAAAGTCCATAGCTCAGGGTAAGTTAATTAACTGATAAAGAAAAAATGGACTTAGAAATATTTCGTCCATGTTTGCTATTGATCTGTGATTTGAACTGGAGAAAGCTTTAATTGAACCATTATTTCTAAGATCACTAATTTGATTACGTTGTATGTTATACTTGTGAATTTTGATTGATGCTATATTTCTTATGCTGTGTGTGTACAGTAACGTGTTGCAGTAAGTTGATTCCGGTGAATTTTGTTCAAGTGCCTAATAAAGTGAAAATGGTAGCTTGAGTTTGGTCTTAAGTATTCACTAAGATTATTTTGAACATTCCTCATGGTGTAAATTCAGGAACATTCCTCCTGATGTGTTTGATAGTGCAAGGGATTATCAGGACAATTCTCCATGGTGTGCTTGGAGAGCACATCGAAGATTCTGGAAGAGGCAGTGACTTGTTGCAAACCAGGTGATTGTGAACACGTGTTAGTGATACATTTACTTTAATTATTTCTCTAAAACTCCACTCTCATGTCTATGATAAATTATGCTGATGAATTTCATTTGATTATATATATATGATCATTTGACTACTGATGTCTGTGCTAGGATATACTGACTGATTGTCTAGCGTTGATCAAACACTTTTGTTAAGGGATATAAATGTCAATGATCTTTTGATTGTATTTGTTTTATATATATATAATTGTTTATTTAATAAGTTTATTGTTAAATTTATTGACCTTCCTACAAATATTAATCACCAAATGTTGGAGAGATAGTGGACGGATGGGGGCTCGCTAAATATAGATTAAAGATGGATTTATCTTCGCCTTTTTAAAGATGTTTTCCATCTATGGAAATATTGTGCGACAGTGACTGTCAGCACCAATATATTTCGCCAAGCGAGAGAGACGAGTGGTGTCTTCTAGAGAAGTATTAATAACAAAAATTGTAAGATTCTCATCACTTGTAATTAGTTATGGATGATTATGATTAATATTAATAATAATTAGTTATGGATGCTTATTATTAATATAATTATTAATAATTAATTATGGATTATTATTAATATTAATAACAATCATAAACAATAACTAGGATGGCGTTGTGGCACACACACACACACACACACACACACACACACACACACACACACACACACACACACACACACACACACACACACACACATTTTACATATGCACATGCCTGTACATATATAATATATTCACATACTCCTCATACATTTGCACGTATTAAGTCAGTCACATACTAATTCATATGCATTCATACACACATATTCACATACTAATTCATATGCATTCATACACACATATTCACATACTAATTCATATGCATTCATACACACATATTCACATACTAATTCATATGCATTCATACACACATATTCACATACTAATTCATATGCATTCATACACACATATTCACATACTAATTCATATGCATTCATACACACATATTCACATACTTATACATATGCACATACACACATATTCACATACTTATACATATGCACATACACACATATTCACATACTTATACATATGCACATACACACATATTCACATACTTATACATTTGCACATACACACATATTCACATACTTATACATTTGCACATATACACACATTGCTGATGAACTCCTTTAAGTAATGTAATGAACAGTGGCAACACTCTTATGAACAGTTCAGCTGCAGTAGTCACCAGATACAACTTTATGTACTTCTCAAGAACATCTACAGATGCACCTTTATGTACTTCTCAGTTACAGTCTACAGATACACTTTTATGTACTTTTCGATTAGAGTCTATAGATATACCTTTATGTACTTCTCAATTCAAGCATGAAATTATACTATTATATTCATCTGCATTGTCGTATGCTGGTATACTATTATGTACTTCTAAATCAGTTATGGCATTATGTACTTCTCAGTTCAAATAATTTGTAGTTATACTATTATGTGCCTACTTCTCAATTTAGGTATAAGTTTATACTTGTACTTCTCAATTTAAGAATATACTTATACTATTATATAATGTTGAATCCCAGTGTGTAGTTATATTATTATATACTTCTCGAATAAAATATACGTATGCAGCTATAGGTTTATATACTTCCCACTTCAAGTATATAATGTAGTTATAATATTTTCTTGGACTTCTCAATTCCAGATTTATAAGTGATAGTATTTTATAAGCTACTCAATTCAAGGACAGTATACGGTTAGATTATTTTATGAATTTCACACCACAATCACAATATATAGTTATATTGTTTTATGTACTTACACGTTCATGTATAATATATACTTATATTGTTTTATGTACATCTCAATTGAAATTACAATATATAGTTAGACTGTTTTATGTATATTCTATTTAAATATATATATATATAGAGAGAGACTATATTATATACTTCTCAATTAAAAAAATAAACAGTATATAGTTAGACAATTTTATGTATTTCTCAATTCAAGTATATAGTTAGCTATTTACCTCTGTCTCACTTATAGTATGCATTGTACTCTTACGTTCCTGTCAATGAAGTATGTGGTAAGTTTACTCGCCAATTATAGTAAGTAATTGTCATTTCAAGCATGTCTTATACTTTTATACACTCCTCAATTATAGTAATTGTCATTTCAAGCATGCCGTATATACGCCTCATTTCTAGCAAGTACTGTCAATTCAAGCCTGTAGTATACCATATACACTTTTCAATTCTAGTATCAATTCAAGCAGGTCGTATACATTTATTTATATGCTCCCGGTTCTAGTAAATAATTGTCAATTCAAGCATGTCATAAACTTTTCTATACTACACAACTCTAGTAAAAAAAAATACTTGCCAATTCAAGTATGTCGTAAACTTTTATATACTCCTCATTTCTAGTAAGTAATTGCCAATTCAAGCATGTCGTAAACTTTTATATACTCCTCATTTCTAGTAAGTAATTGCCAATTCAAGCATGTCGTAAACTTTTATATACTCTTCAAAGTTGTAAGTAATTGCCAATTCAAACATTCATATATTTTTATGTGCGCCTCAAATCTCGTAAGTAATTTCAAATTCAAGCATGTCGCATACTTGTGTATACTCTCTAATTATAGTAACTATTTACCATTTCAAGTATATAATATACCCTTAGATATTCCCTAATGTTAGTAAGTAATTGCCAAGTCAAGCATATTATATTATACTCCTTTATATACTCTCCAAATCTAGTATTTTGTAGTAAATGAATGTAAAATTCATGCATGTCGTATACTTTTATATACTTTCCAATTCTAGTTAAGTGACCGCCAATTCAAGCATGTTGTATAAACGTCTCAATTCTTTAAGTATTGCTAATTCCAAGAGGTCTATACTTTCATATATTCCACATTTCTAGTAAGTAATTTCCAATTCAAGCATTTGTACTCTAATGTACTTTCCAATTCTAGTAAATAATCCTATTCTGCTAACTATCTACCCATCTATCTTCCTTCTGGCCTTGTGCCTCTACTCCTCCGTTTGCCCCCCCCACCCCCACCGAAACGTGCCTAGCTCAATCTCTACCTCTGTCCCGGCGGTCAGTGAGGCAGGTAGGCCTGCTGCTATTGATTCATTTCATGATATATATAAATATTCAATACTTAGTTTAGGTTTATTTCCACTACACTTCAAGTAAGTAATGAACACTGATATAGGTTTATTAGCTCCTCAGTTCAAGTAAGTAATAAACACTGGTATACGTTTATTTGTTCTTCAGTTCAAGTAAGTAATAAACACTGGTATAGGTTTATTAGCTCCTCAGTTCAAGTAAGTAATGAACACTGGTATAGGTTTATTTGCTCCTCATTTCAATAATGAACACTAGCATATTTCCTGTTCAAACAATTGCATACACTTTGATGACCATCTTAAATCAAAATGACGCAGTCTATACGTCACTCTTACAAGAAGCACAACATGTGAATGAGAGGAGAGAGCTGTGTGAAGGGACACCACTCAGATCAGGGCGGATGGATTAATTTCTGCCTCGTTCAGTCCGCGATTTAAAAAAAAATATATGTGTGTGTGTGTGTGCGTGCGTGTGTATGTGTGTTCTAATTTCTTTTGTTATATTTGCAAAATAATACCCATTTCTTCTAGCTTTCCTTCTGTTCTTGGTTCATCTCAGCGAAGTGATTAAAGATTAAATTCGACATACCACCTTTCTACCATTTACGTACATACGCCATGTCCATAGAGAAAGTGAAGTCCAAGGGCAGATAACAAGAGCCCTAATGCCATTCAAGTACACTTTTTATCTACACCCGTGAGATTGCTGCACAATGTTTATCAATGGTATCAGTGTCCGTATAACCAAGGGAGATAACCAGGAATTTTAAAGTACTCTCTTCCTCTTGGAATCTTGATTGCTCTCTCTCTCTCTTCTCCTGCAGTTATCAAGTAACTACACGCTGTATTAGTAATGGACTGATAAACTGAAGACTATACTCTCTCAAAGACTATTTTAGATGAATGTTTAACTTTAAAATACTTTTTTTAATTTTATAAATGTCATTAAATTGTTTAACCTTCTCGTGAAACTTTATTCAGAAGTATTTTTATGCATAAACATCCTCTTTGAAATATTTTTGGACTATCTATCTATCTATCTATCTGTCTGTCTGTCTATCTATCTATCTATCTATCTATCTATCTATCTATCTATCTATCTATCTATCTATCTATCTATCTATCTATCTATCTATCTATCTATCTATCTATCTATCTATCTATCTATTTCATATCTTTCGTACTTACGAATACCTACACACACTTACCAAATAATTATACAAGTACACTTTAGTTCAAGAAATACACTTGAGTAAACTTGTAAAATCATTAAATATATATATATTTTAGAAAATTGAAAAGAAAATTTAAGTATTTAAAATAAATGAACTATCGTATTCCTTCATTGTGCAATAAATAATTAATCTTGTTCAAAATATTTACATAGAAAGCGATTACTTATAAAAATATACAAGGAAATATCTTTTTTTTTAATAGTTCTGATATGTGTTGTTTGTTTTTCTTAACAGTTGTAAATTTAAGTCTGCAGATAAAAGGGTATGCATTCTAAACTTTGCCAAACAATTTTGCTTGGCAAATCCCTTTCGTGGTAGCACAAGTAGTGAAACGAGAAACTGCACAAAAATCTCGATCCTGCCAGCACACTCCGGATATTTGTGACTCATTCTGTACTTTTCAAGGTCAAAGTTAATTTCAATATCACATACTCTTGTACTTGGCTTGTGCTGTCCGGATGTCTGTGATTCACGTAGTTCTACTCGAGGTGAAGCTAATTTCTATTTCACATTGGTGTACACAGCACCCCACCCCACCCCACCCCACCCGACCACCACCACCATAAACTCTGGCTAGATACCTGGGATTCATTCATACTGTACTGTTCAAGGTCAAGCTAATTTTTATTCCACACAACACAAGAGTCGATGTGTGTGTGTGTGTGTGTGTGTGTGTGGCTCGTATCTCCAGTTTTAAAAAAGAGCAGGGTGAGGTGGGGGGGAGTGTTAAGTCAGCACATTTTAAAGTTTGTTGAAGCACACATGGAGCAGGAAAAAACCCTCTGGTGTCTGCTTTCAATTTCTATTCGCAGCTCTGCTCTCAAGTCTAGTCTCCTTTTATATTCTTGCAGACTGGCGTGAATGAATTGGATGTCACATGTTTCCCGTGTGTGTACTTAAGAAGCTGAGATTGGTGTTTGTAAGCACGTCTTCTGGTTACTTTGTTTGATTATGTGAATGTGGGTATGTGCGTGCGTGTGCGTGCATGTGTGCGTGCATGTGTGCGTGCGCGTTGTTTTTGTCCTTGTGTATTTCACGAACCTCTAAAGTAAGTTCATGTGTTTGACACAGGTGAATTGAAAGTACTGTCACATCTATTGGTCATGACAATGTAAATTATAAATACATTTTAACACTCAAAACAAGTACTGAAGACATCATTGGAATCGTAAGCACAGGAGCGCGGGAGCTTGATTAAAATGACGTCTTAATTAAGAGAAGAACCCTTCCCCCATGCTGGTGTATTATATTAGTGTGATCTAATTATCGTCTGCAACCGAATCGCAACGGCACTTCCGGACTCAGACGCTGGGGAAAGTGGATCATGTCAGGACACGAGTTCTCTCTCTTTTAAAAAAAAATCTTTTGTACAGAGAGATAACAAAAGCCTCGTTTCCTACGCCCAACACACCTTTGCATGGAAGAATGTTTCTTGCTCTTGGCTACTTTTCACACAGACAGAAAGCGACAGACATATTAAAAAATTCTTACTGACACAAGCGCACAAGTTATTGCACACACTGGCAAAATACCCTGTAGTTTGCATTGGTAATTGACATAGTGTACTTTTGCGCGTATGTGTACGTGTGTATGCATTGTGCATCAATAAAAGGCTTTTGATTATATCATTGGAGTCTCAAGCATCGAGAGAAACTGACTTTAAATAACTGTGTAAAGAGAAACGACGTTTAATAATTATGTCAACATCATCAGACGTTAAACAATTGGTCAACCGAAGCAGACAGGAAATTATAGCTATGGACTCAGTATGATACACATACGACTGTTGTTAATATCTGAGATGACCTTGCAGAATTAAAGTAATTGCTTTGGGAAGTACTATGGTACACAAATGTCAGTTGTTAATGCCTGAGATGTCTTTCTCACAACGACTTTATCGGTTTACTGTTCACTTATAACTGTGCCGTATATTGTCTGTTCACTAGCACTACTTCGTACTGCTTGCCTGTTCACACATAACTGTAAATTACTGTTGTCTGTTTACACTGTGACGTACCGTTGCCTTTTCGTAAATGTCTGTGGCGTATCTTTGTCTGTTTTGCCAGGACACTGAGATTTCGACAACCTACAGAATAATGTCAGAACCATTTATCCATAATTAGTACACAATCGCAATCTGTTTCCTGACCGATATTTCTGGGCCGAATGCGAGAACTCAGACATAAGAGAAATATTTTCACAAAGCACTTTTCTTGTTCGTCAGCTAAACGTTTTCTTGTCTGTCGTATTGCAACTGCTCCTGTCCGACACATATCATTTTTCTTGTCTGTCAGATTAAAGTTTTCCTGTCCAACAAATAAGACATTTACTGTCCGCCTCATAAGTCGGTCATGTCCGACTAACAACAGTATTCTTGCCCGCTAGATAAACTGTATTGTCTGTCATAAATGCGTCTGTCCTTGAACGTCAGATATTCCTGTATTCCTGTACGACAGGACAATTTTCCCGTTCAACAGACTAAGATCTTTTGATAGTAAAAAAAACTCTCTCGTTATTTCAGTGAATCTGGGTGGGCATGCCAATGTTTCTTTATATTATTTTGTATTTTACTTTAAATTCTTTCTCTCTGTCCTTCCTCAGGTAATAGACTTGGGGACATGACTAAACAATACAGGTGTTACATATTTAGACCTAAAGAAACAAATGAGTGTTCCAACACACGACTAAAATAAAACGTTTCCTCTTGCTTGTGTTGTTTTTGTGTAGGTGTTTCTGGTGTGTGTATGTGTGAGCTCATGAATAATTTTTAATTTGGAAGAAATAAAATAGTTTAGAATCACTCTAGCTATTCCACACAAAGATTTATACATTACTAATTTATCTTTTGAAAATTTAGCTCTCATCCGACCTAGGCTTCTAATTACAAGTTAAACTAGTAGGTGTGGTAGTATGTTGTGTAACCCACCCTGCCACATCATTCACCTTAGGGAGTCCACTCGCTCATCGCAAAAGTCCACCCTCTCTCTAGAAGTCCATTCATGCAAATGAACAGAACACAACGAAGAGTTTTAGGAAACGGGATTTGTTTATTCTCTGTACAACTAACTTTTATTTATTCAGAGGTAGCGTAAAACGTATAAGAACAAAATAACATAATGATCGACTTTTCACTTCGTAAAAAAAAAAAAATGTTATCACCGCGAAAATCCATGACGAACAATGAAAACAGAAAACAGGATGATTGAAGGAAACAAACATATATTGTCAAAAATAAGAATTAAAAAAAAATGTTTATGATTAGCCTGTTTTTGTATTTTTTTTTGTTTTAAATTTTTTAAATTCCCCTTCCCGATGCAAATGGCTCGTAAAAACTACAACAAAAATACGGATTGGTACCTCAATATTAATGTAGATTGCTGGATCTCAGCAGAATGTTATATTGACAGCCCGTTAAGAAATTTCACGTTTGGTGAGTTATATAACATGTCCTTCATGACCCATCTTTCTCCACGTAAACATTTTCATTTGAGTGGCGTAAACAATTCCATCTATGACGTAAACAGTGTCATAAACGTTGTAAACAGTTCCATAATGACGTAACATTTGACAAAATCTATCCTCATCAAGTATAAATCAAATATACATACAAATGTGTCAAAAACACAGTTATTACACTTTTACAACCGAACCAAGTTGGTTTGCTTGGCTAATATAATACACCAGCTCACACATAACTATAAATAAACGAGAGATGAGTAATCACATTTCATTGTTGTATAGTGTCCTTACCAGAAAACGAAAGTAACTCTAATCGGAAGCGAAATCCCAACAGAAATACAGCTATATTTTCAACAACAAAGCAACACTATAATTTACAGCAAAGCATAAATATATAAATAAATAAATAAATACATATAAAACACCAACATTGCAACATACCTGTAGTTTTGGAAGTAGGGAAAAAATATTATATTAGCAACAACAACAATCACATTATTTCAGGAACCCAAAATGTTAAGAAAAGATCATTCATTTTCCCGAGTACTTCCTGACCTTGCGTACCCTGGTTACGAAAAGTACATAAATAAATAATATAATGATGATGATGAAGATGATAGTAATAATAGTAGAGAATTCTCTTGCATGGCTGTTTTTGTTGTTTAAACCAAAAATACAAACAAAAATCCCAGAGTTTTTCATTCGGCAAATGAAAAAAAAATTCAACAGTAGCAAAATCCACAGATATTGGTTTTTTTTATGACTAGCACGATCCCTGAGCACATGACCTTGCAAACGAGCAAACAAACAAACAAACACACAAACGAGCGAACAAACAAAGAAAAACAAATACCAGATGACACAAATAATTCCGATTATCGCACTGGTCGAATAAAGTGAAAATATATATGTGTTTGTAACCTGATCCTTTTATTTTTCAAATTTATCGAAATCCAGTACGATTAATATGATATTAAAAAATAAATCTGAAAGATAAAAATAAAACAAAAGACCATGAGTACCAAACAAAATATGTGGGCATCTGCAGGTAAAAGGTCACGTTGAGTTGCATTAAAACGTTGAGTTGCGTTATAAAGACGATGAATTGTGTGAAAACGCTAAACTGTGTGAAAGCTGCTTGTGGAACACAAAACACGCTCGTTTGGTTTTATTTAAACTGCCTTCTTGAGTTTTAAATTTAGTTCGTATGTGCTCTCTTAACTATGTCTAAACACTAAGTTTGTTAGCGAACAAAATCTTGTCCGGTTCATAAATCTGCTCATTGTCTAAACACTAAGTTTGTTAGAGAACAAAATCTTGTCCGGTTCATAAATCTGCTCATTGTCTAAACACTAAGTCTCTTAGCGATCAAAATCTTGTCCGGTTCATAAGTTTGTTCAGTATGGATACACACTATATCTGTCACTAAGTCTCTTAGCGAACAAAATCTTGTCCGGTTCATAAGTTTGTTCAGTATGGATACACACTATATCTGTCACTAAGTCTCTTAGCGAACAAAATCTTGTCCGGTTCATAAGTTTGTTCAGTATGGATACACACTATATCTGTCACTAAGTCTGTTGCTTGAGACTACTCTCTAAATTACTCTCTAAATCTAACTCTTTTCCTTAAGACTATTCTTTAAATCTATCTTTATGTCTGTTTGTTAGCGCGATGAGTCACCATGTAACGTACATTCTTTACCACACAAAACAAATGCGATTAAAATAAATTTGTTGGTCGAAAAGAAATCGGAAATGTGTTTGCTCTTTAAATCTCTTCACAAGTAAAATCCAATATTCTACAAAAGACACATTTCCTAAGTAGATGTAGAAATAAAAATGAGTTTACAAAATTAGAAATCACATTCACACCGTCAACGACCTACATATGCAGTGATTCATGGTTACTTTTCACTATAAATTAACTCCCTCTGGCTACTCTCCCCTCCCCCCGTCCTTTAAGTCATACTCTTTAGATTTTATGATTTACACCCCCACACGCACATGCTTGTAAATATTAAACAAGCAACAACGAATAAACCTAAACAAACACAACACAACAATAAATATAACAAGTTATAAATGTGTGAAGAAAGAGAGGAAGCTACTTATATTTTCATACACACATCCATATAACTACTTTTACTAATTTCAAAATTAAACAAAGTGCAGCCTGAGAAACAAAGAACCTTGGCTTTGGTGTAATAAATAAAATTATAGACAGATGAATGCTACACAACATCTATAATCATATAATTATTAAAACGAGAAACAAAACATAGTAATTGGAATTTCGCTTCAAAATGCATCGCACCTTTCCTTATGAAATAAACATGATAATCGTTGGAACCTAAACATTTCGGATTTTATAATCCTTTCCTATTTCTACACCCCACCCGATTTTTCTGTAGGTGTCCACGTCACGTGACCCACCTGTGTTTAGTGTAAACCGACCTAAGAGAGAACTCCCTCACAGATGCTGTGTACAATCAGAAAAACTGATTCTGCATAATATTTGGCTTCATTGGTACCAGAGGAATATTATCCTGTTTTTAAAAAGACCTGTCCGACCTTAGGAGTTCATTTCTATACTCGTCTGCAGCCACAAGAAGTGCATTTGCACCAAATTTAAAAATCTCAACGTTCATTCGCACTAAAATAGCACGAATTGGCTCGAATGCAGTTTCACTAAAATATATATCTTGCATTCGCACTAAAGTAACACGCAGTGGCTTAAGTGCATGGTCACTAATATTGCTCTAGTGCATTCGCACTAAAATAGTACATTTTGGCCCGCGGACATACGCACTAAACCAGTACGCATTCGCCCTTTAATAACAACACAAGCGACCTGTCTCGCGTGTAAACTCTCTTCCAAAAAGACAACTCTTTCTTGCTTGATGTCGTCATTTCGCGACCGTTCTTGCAAAGAGCTGTCTGCAAGCCTCATTGAAATCTATGGCCAAGCCTTCCATAGAGCGATGTGAACTCCTCGTCATTCACACAATTATTGTGAAATAAGGGGTCACGCGTCTACCCTGACAGTGAAAAACACGGATCGATTCTGAAGCCAGTGATCACTGGCTAGTATTTCCTGTCGACTTCAAGTTCTGGTCCTGTACCGACCCGAATAGCAAGCAGTCAAATTCTTATCTTAGCCTTCTTGACCTGTTAAAACTAAAGGGAGTTAAGGCACGGAGTTAGGACCAGGCCGACAAGGACAGGAATCAGGACAGCCAGGGTCCAGGGAATGGGTTGCGTACCTGTACAGGTGTACAAGTCCAGACGATTGTGGCCGTCATGACACTGGCACTTGTAGGAGCCCACTGTGTTGACGCAGACTGTGTTCTGGTGGCAGTGATGCCCGTAAAGACCGCCCTCGGTTAAACACTCGTCGATATCTGCACAAAACAAGATAGCAATAAGTATGTGAAAGTTGTTCCAACAGCCGTGTATGACTGCCCATTATTGTTAGCGTACTCGGAGCTGCAAAGAAGAAAGAAAATAAATAAACACAACCTAAACAAAAGCTCCAGCACAAAACATAAACACTATATTTAAAAAAAAAATTATAGTCCTTACACTAGAGCCAACCAGAGCCAATTACTGTCATAATTATTTCCTGACACTCATGTTGCCTACTGTTCTTTTACCATACCTTGAATACTTTCATCTGGCCTATAAATCTATTTGTTGGCTTAAACTGCTTTTAATTCAACTGAAAACACTTTAATCTGACTTATAAAATACTTATGTCGTTTTGAATGTTCTTATGGTTAAGGAGAGGTGTTCTTATAATTAAGGGTATGTGTTTTTACGGTTAAGCATGTATTCTTATGACAATGCTCTTATGACTAAGAGTAGGTGTTCGTATAGTTAAGTGGAGAGGGATATGGTTATTAATATATGTGTAATTAATAATAACTTAATATCGCCTTAAATAATGTCCTTAAAATAAAACTTCTCTTATATTCTAGAAAGCTCTAATATATGAACTAACAGACACATCTGGTCTAGAACGCATTAATAAACTAAAACAGACAGGTAGTCTTGAATGTATCAATATACGGACTAAAACAGACACGTGATCTAGAATGCGTGCATTAAATTATGGTCTAAAACAGACACGTGATATGCATTAATACACGGACTAAAACAGACACGTAGTCTAGAATACATTAATACACGAACTAAATAGACACGTGATCTAGAATGCATGCATTAATACACGGATTAAACAACACGTAGTCTAGAATGCGTGCATTAAAATATGGACTAAAACAGACACGTGACCTAGAATGCTTGCATTATTATATGGACTAAAACAGACAGGTGACCTAGAATGCTTGCATTATTATATGGACTAAAACAGACAGGTGATCTAAAATGCATGCATTAATATATGGACTAAAACAGACACGTGATCTAGAATGCATGCATTAATACACGGACTAAACCGCATACGTGGTATTAATATATGGACTAAAAGAGACACATGGCCTAGAATGCATTAATATATGATTTAAAACAGACTCGTGGTCTGGAATGTGTGCATTAAAATATGGTCTAAAACAGACACGTGGTCTAGAATGCATTATTGTATGGTCTAAAACAAACTCGTGGTCTAGAATGCATTAACATATGGACTAAAACAGACTCTTGGTCTAGAATGCGTGCATTAATATATGGTCTAAAATAGACATATGGTCTAATGCATGCATGCATTAATATATGGACTATAACATACACGTGGTCTAGAATGCATTAATACACGGACTAAAATAGACACGTAGTCTAATGCATGCATTAATATATGGACTAAAACAGACACCTGGTCTAGAATGCATTAATACACGGACTAAAACAGACATGTGGTCTAATGCATGCAATAATACACGGACTAAAACAGACATGTGGTCTAATGCATGCAATAATACACGGACTAAAACAGACATGTGGTCTAATGCATACAATAATACACGGACTAAAACAGACATGTGGTCTAATGCATACAATAATACACGGACTAAAACAGACATGTGGTCTAAAGCGCTCTAAAAGGGACTTGAGTATAAAAATGGTGTCTAGATACACAAATATGGGCTAGACTACATTTCTCGGGGCTAGCATATAATGTACATATATGGAATATGATGAATATTTGATATTCAAAATGCATGCACTTTCTCTCTCTCTCTCTCTCTGCAAGTTCCGGATTACGAACAACTTTCGCTTTTAATTATGTTTGTAACTTGATTTTCGTACGTCTAAGTGGGAATCTGTAAGTACGTATTCTGTATTTTGGCCCAGTTACAAACGCGAGCGAGTGATGAGACCTAAAAACGCCCTCGATTCCTACACCTCAATGATGCCAAGCGGTGGGTGGATAGAAGGATGGAAGGGTAGACAGCTACCTAGGTAGGTATGTAGAGAGACGGACAGGTGGATGGATAGATGGAGGAACACGGAGATAGATTAAAAATTTAAAAAGACAGATTATAGATCAATGTCAAGCTATAACAGTCTAAGTTGTACTTGTCTGATTTCTCTAACGAATTTGAAATAATCAAAGGCAACGTACATCACTTTTGAGCATCTTATACCGAACTAACATTTTGCTTATTTTGTAATATGTGTAAATATTTGAAGTATCGAAAAATTGATTTAACGCGTCAGTATGTGCTGAACAAAAATATTATTATTTTCTTTCCGTGCCCTCAATATTTTACTAAACTGACAACCATTTCTTCATTCTACGAGACTGACAAACATTTCCTCTTATTCCGTAAAGCTCATAATTATAACATTTTCTCATTATTCTACAAGGCTTACATCAAATTTTCTGTTGTGAAAATTGGCCACCGTATCCCGACACTTCACAATGTTCAGGAACCATGAAAAATCCATCCATCCATCCATCCATCCATGTGTGTTGATTTCTATAAACATCTGGTGTGAATACTTTGCATCGTTTTCAGATATTCTTGCGTCGGCACTATGATATACGTGTGTGTGAGTGTGTGTATGTATATGGATATGTGTGTATATGTCCGCAGCGTGCACTATGCATGCATTCCCTATATGTGTGAATGTGCATAGCGTGTAATATATACATGTGCTGAATATCTGTGTGTATGTACTCAACATGTATAGATGTGTATACGTGGCGTGTGGTGTATATATATATATATATAGAAGCTTAATGTTCTGTAAATCTGTGTATTAGCGCTGTTTCAATATATTTGTGCTGTACATCTGTGTAGATTACTGCAAATAATGCACCGACTATCTGTATGTGCATAGAGTGATAATACATGTACTGTATATTTGTGTGTATTTACGTAGTGCGTAACACATTTTTATGCTCTCTATATCTGTGTTAATATATAGCGTGTAATATAACTATACTATATGACTGCAAAGAGAATAATATACAAGAATGTATGTGTGTAGGTGTGTAGTGAATAATATACACGTTCTGTATTTCTGTGTGTACTTGCGTGGTGAATAAAATATACATACTGTATTTCTGTGTGTACTTGCGTGGTGAATAAAATATACACACTGTATTTCTGTGTGTACTTGCGTGGTGAATAAAATATACACACTGTATTTCTGTGTGTACTTGCGTGGTGAATAAAATATACACACTGTATTTCTGTGTGTACTTGCGTGGTGAATAAAATATACACACTGTATTTCTGTGCGTGTTAGTGATCAATTGTGCATTAGCGGAGTGTGTGCAATACGCGGGAGTTCTACAAGATCTATGTGTGCGCTTGTGTTCAGTTGTAGAGTTAGCCATGTACATCCCTATTCTTCATTCATGTCTTTCCAGACCACTCGCGCCCAAACAGCTCCTAAAAATAAACATAACATACGTTTCGTAGACTTGACACAAGAACACATTGTCAAACTGCCTTTCAAATCTATAAACTCGCCAGTCAGAACACATTGTTATAACTGTCTTTCAAATCTATAAACTCGCCAGTCAGAACACATTGTTATAACTGCCTTTCAAATCTATAAACTCGCCAGTCAGAACACATTGTCAAAACTGTCTTTCAAATCTATAAACTCGCCAGTTAGAACACATTGTCAAAACTGTCTTTCAAATCTATAAACTCGCTAACCGGAACACATTGTCAGTACTGTCTTTCAAATCTTTAAACTCGTCAACCGGAATACACTGGCAAAACTGTCTTTATAAATCTTTAAACTCGCCAACGTGGACATACTGCTATCAAAACTGTCTTTACAATTCTTTAGACCTGTCAACCAGAACACACTGTCAAAACTCTCTTTACAAATATGTAAAATCGCCAACAAGAACACATTGTCAAAACTGCCTTTCAAATCTTTAAGCTCGCCAACCAGAACACACTGTTAAAATTGTCTTTACAAATCTGTAAACTCGCCAACCAGAACACACTGTTAAAATTGTCTTTACAAATCTGTAAAATCGCCAACCAGAACACACTGTTAAAACTGTCTTTACAAATCTGTAAACTTACCAACCAGGACACACTGTCACAACTGTTTTTACAAATCCATAAACTTGCCAACCAGAACACACAACATTGTCTTTACAATTCTGTAAACTTGCCAACCAGAACACACAACATTGTCTTTACAATTCTGTAAATTGCCAACCAGAACACACAACATTGTCTTTACAATTCTGTAAACTTGCCAACCAGAACACACAACATTGTCTTTACAATTCTGTAAATTCGCAAACCAGAATTAACGTAGAACGTATTTGCCCCCCCCCCAAAAAAAAAAAAAAAAAAAAAAAAATCTCACAAAGTAAAATCACGTACAGAGTTCAATAGTAATGTAATGGACCTAGGGATTGAAACTTTAAAGGAATGTTGCAGGGTACTCTAATTAGCATTCTTAGGCTAGTTCGCCCTACTTCAGGCACGAAGTTCAATAGTAATGTTTTTGATTGAAGGAACCTACAAGGAATGTTACAGGATACACCAGGGTACTCCAATTAGCATTCTTAGGCTAGTTCGCCCTAATTCAGGCACAAAAGCTCAGCAGTAATGCTTTGGCTGAAGGACTGGAACCTATAAGGAATGTTACAGGGTACTCCAATTAGCATTCTTAGGCTAGTTCGCCCTACTTCAGGCACAGGTAGCAGCCGCACCAGGCGAACGTAAACATCAAAGAGTTGGAAGCGGGGGGGGGGATGCAAGTGGAGATGGTGGGGTTCGTCCTTGCCTCAACAGCTGGTCGACCATTATCATCAACAGCAAGGCGGCCATTGCCAAGAAGGTGAAATCTTTGCCCAGTTAATGAGGAGCCAAGTGGTACCTGGGCTGCACGGGAATAAGTTGGCCGTGATCTTCTGACCTCTTGCTGCACGCGCGCGCGCATCTGCGACTCAGGAACTGAACTGAAACGCTTTGGACTACCTTCACGTTTACCGGCGCTAAGCGAGACCTAGTTACCCTCCTTTCTTCGCCTCTTTCCAATTTCATGTTTGACTCCCCGCAATTATTTGCCCCCTCCCCGGAAGAGAAAGCAAACGTGTTGAAAACTCGCCGATGACAAGGGCAAGGGGGAGACAAATTACTTAGTTGCACATAAGAACTGGTAATAACAGAGCTCTTCCTTTGCGCTAATGGTTTTTGCCTTCATCCCTGTACACCGAAATGAAGTCTTACTAATGCGATTCTTACCCCAGTATCTGGGAAATTCCTGCTGCCTTTAGTATAAGCTGTTCCCATCATTAAAATAAATGGTTTCTATTTAACTCTTGCTGTTACTTTTATTAAGTCATTTAAAATAGCATTGTTTTCTGGCAGCTTTAAAACTTTCCATTTGAAGCGTGACAGTTATTTTTTTGGCAGCGGAAATTTCTCTCTAGTAAGGTAACATGAGGTGCTGTGTTACTGCAGTTCAGCGAGTGCGTTAAATTTTGTTAAACACTACATGCATGCAAACCAAGAACACTACATGATACTGAACAATGCCGATAAGTGTGTTTGGAAACTAAATAGACACAGCAATCCTCCTTCACACACACACACACACACACACACACACACACACACACACACACACACACACACCTTTTTGCACGATCGGAAGCCTATAAACTACAACCATCCTTTATAAGGACCGGAAGCCGGCAGATACTAGAACCTGAGGTTGGGGCCGCTGCAGTTAATCAGGAGTTGACAAAGGTCCGCCATTTCCTGCCTGGCAGCCCGCGCTTTCCTGTCTCGCTGGCATCCGACAGACAAAGGGGCTGCGATCAGGTAAAAAAAAAATTGGAGGTAAGCACAGGTCCAGCCAGGCTCAGGTAGTACAACGCGGAAAGAGCTGGGTGGCTGCGAGGTGTAGACTGAAAGCCTGACAGGCTGAGAATTGAAGTTCGAGTCCCTTTTCTCTAGAAATGGTAAACGGCGTTTTATTCACCCCCCTACCTGGCACTACACATACCTCACACCGACTGTTCTCATGGATTTTATGTAAAAAGGAAAGCTAATAAAAGTGTCCATTTATTTTAATTTTATTATTTTCTTTTGTAGATGAAGCGGCACGACCTGTTTGCTAGTTGGCGTAGATGTATTTTGACCTGTGTCCTTGGACGTAAAACGAACTGTTTACATACTTTTGTAGTAATTACTGCCGCTGGTTTACTACGTTTTTCGAGCATTTCTATGCTAGTAACAACAGTAAACAGATTGCATTTCTTTCCCCTTCACGATACACATGTTGAAAATACAACCAATACTTTAAAATAATGTTGCGTCACTTTTACACCTTCTCTGAACTTGCGAAGCGCTAAATAAATTAGGTTGTGACTTGGATTCTCAGATGTTGTGTAGGTGCATATTTTTTCAGCCTGCAAACCGCACACCCGGAAGCCTTTCACAACATCCAACAGATCACCAACAAGCACTCTGAATCCTTTGCCCGTTAATTCACTCGATTACGGATGAACATAGTGTCTTAATAAAACAAGATACGCTTGTTATCATTTCACCTCAAACAAACTTTAAGTGTCAAATACACCCCGTTTGTCTAATTAGCAGTCCATCCAGTGTCTTAATAAAACAAGATACGCTTGTTATCATTTCACCTCAAACAAACTTTAAGTGTCAAATACACCCCGTTTGTCTAATTAGCAGTCCATCCCAAATAAACGTATCCTCGATAATGCAAATAAACGTATCCCCGATTAATACAGCGACTCCAATAAATCTGTTATCTCAATTACAGTTACACCGAAGACCCTGATTACCATACTATCTGGTTCATATACTCATCATGTCTCAAATGAAAGTTATATATCTGATTTCCACAAGATCTCTAATGAACTTGATATTTCAGATAAAATTCGACCTCAGAAAACAATAATATCTTTAATAAACCTGATATCGCAGTTTACCATTCATACTAAATATATACTTTCTCAACAGGTCTGATATTTTTGATTATCGGTTGATCTCACTTAAACTTTATGTCTTAAATAAAAACCTGAAATATCTGATTACAGTTGGATACCAGATTAACTTTGTAAACTCTAATTACCAGTGATCTCCAATCAACCTTTAATCTACGATATCAATTCAATGTCAAAGAGATATGATGTCTTAAATAAACTTTAAATCTCTGGTGACCGTTTGATGTCAGAAAGACACGAACTATCTGATTATCATTTTCTTATGCAACTAATGAAGTTGATTATCATACAATTTCAGGGAAAAATTAAACATATCCAACCATAGAGGGACAAAATGAAACGTCTACAGTCATACAGGGACATAATGAAAAGTCTTTAACCATATAGGGACATAATGAAACATCTCCTACCATATAGGTACATAATAAAACGTCTTTAACCACGCAGGAGCATAATGAAACGTCTACGGCCACACAAGACAATTTGAATTGTCTCCTCCACAGAGGGACATATAAAAAGTATCCAACCATACAGGGACAAAATGAAGCGTCTTTAACCACACAGGGACAAAATGAAGCGTCTTTAACCACACAAGGACAAAATGAAACGTCTTTAACCACACAGGGACAAAATGAAGCGCCCCCAACCATAGAGGGACAAAGTGATTTTCATACAATCTCATAGACAACTAATGTAACTGACTTTGATACCATCATATAGAGAACTAATGTAACTGATTTTCATACATTCTCATAGACAACTAATGTAACTGATTTTCATAAATCTCACAGATAACTAATGTAACTGATTTTCATACAGTCTCATAGACAACAAATGTAACTAATTATCATATTCTCATAAGCAATTAATATATTAATTATTGTACAATTTCGTAGACAAGTAATGTAACTGATTATCATACAGTCTCACAGACAATTAAATGTAGCTGATTATCATAAATGTCATGAAAAATTAATGTAGATGATTGTCATTTTCGACGACCGGAAGTACAAACGCACTCAGATTCTGCAGGAGACAAAGCTTACAAATGACTGTCGTTCTAGGTAGGTGGCGCTGTCATAAGAAAGGCAAACTTGCTTTATACTTTGTACAAGAAAATCTCACAAAATGAAATTAGTTGATTTTGTGATATCAGACAATAATTTCTATTAAGGGCAGTTCGATGTTTTGTTTGTGAATTTTATGATCTGATGTACTGAAGTTAGTTTAATTGGCTGATTTTACGATATCACAAATTAATGCCTATGAACAGGCCGTTTTCTGTTGATTGAAAATCTTATGATATCACCATCTTGGCCTATTTTAATTGGTTGATTTTATTATTATATCCACACAAAAAATTCTGCTGGTTTCATTAAATTTCATTTACGATTTTATGATCTCATATACTGATGCTGTTCTAATGGGTAGATTTTACGATACAAAAAATAATTTAATTTGTATACACAAATTAATTTTATTATATCTCTAATTCGATACTGTTTGACTTTGTGATATAAAACCGACCATTCAGAACAGTTTCCTTTGTGATATAAAACCGACCAGGCAGAATAATTTCACTTTGTGATATAAAACCAACCATTCAGAACAGTTTCACTTTGTGATATAAAACCAACCATTCAGAACAGTTTCACTTTGTGATATAAAACCAACCATTCAGAACAGTTTCCTTTGTGATATAAAACCAACCATTCAGAACAGTTTCCTTTGTGATATAAAACCGACCAGGCAGAATAATTTCACTTTGTGATATAAAATCAATTATCAGTTAAAAAGAAAAAAACAATTGGATTTTGTGATTTCAAATCAGCCAGCCAGAATAATATGACTTTGTGGTATCAAATCAAATACCAATCGGAACAATATGACTTTGTAATATTAAGTCAAGTATCAATTAAAATAATCTGACTTTGCTATAATAAATAAGAATAATTCGACTTTATGACGTAAACAAGAATAAATCCACGATGTCATGAAAGTTTGCAGGAGCAATAAATCTATGGGAAAAGTTTACAGGGAGATAAACCTGTTTACGTATGCTATAGCAGGGAGCAAGTCCGGAAACACCTGGCTCAGGGCTCCCACATTAGAGCTTCATGTGTTTTTTCAGTAATCGAATTAATGCTTAAAGGCATTATTCAGTAATTAAATATCAGTAACTAAATTAATGTACACCTTAAAGTTACTACCAGAACAATGTCTAAACAGAAAGTAGTCAGACAGCTCAACGTCTAATCGAGAAGTGTTGTCAGCACAATGCCTAGCGAGGAGGCGTTCAGTCAGCACAATATCTAAGGAAGCGTTCAGTCAGCACAATATTTAGCCAGGAAGCATCCCGTCAGCATAATGTCTAGCCACGAAGCGTTCAGTCAGCATTATTATTATCCAGGAAGCGATCAGTCAGCAAAATATCTAGCCAGGAAGCGTTTAGTCATCATATTGTCTAGCCAGGAAACGTTCAGTCAGCATCATGTCTAGCCGGGAACGTTCAATCATACTGAAGCTCGGCAAAATAATTTTTTTACGGAAACTCGCGAAGATTACGTCTAGCGGGGGTACATTAAAACTCGGGACAGAAATGTCAAAGGAAAATGAGCGAACGCAGTGTAATGTCGAAAAACTTCGGCCTTGAACTTCTGATTTGATTTTCTTCCCTGCAATGATGACTTTGAAGTCATAATCCCCATCATGGTATGTTAATGTTGTACCCTGATACAACAACTGTCCTTGCCACTGAGATCCATTCACAAGCACACACAAGCGCACAAACACTAAAACCATCATTACCACCTCCTCTCTAATCACGTTTTCTACGACCTTCAAATGGTGACTCTCTATCCTCACCACACACCCACCCGAGGCAAATTTCCGCCTTCTACGCACCATGTCTTCACTCACTCGAACACCCCATCATCTTGCGCAAGAATTCCGCCCCCCTCCCAAAACACACACAACAAAGATACACTCACATGCACACATTCTGACTCACTCTCTCTCTTCTCTCTCTCTCTCTCTCACACACACACACACACACACACTTGTAGGCCTATTCCGTGTCATCTGCCTGGGATAAGTGCGTTATGCAGACGAGTTAAACTGATATATGCTGGTGGTCCTGTTGGGGTACGACCGTATTGAGAAATAAAACAACTATGAAATATTTTAAAGTGTCGGTTTTATGTCCACTGACCCCCACATTTCCTTCTCTGTTTCTGAACAAAGGTTAAGGAGAATCAGCAAATTTGCCTTTTTTTCTCGCAATGAATTTTCATGTCGATCTGTGTCCTCTCACGTTATCATCTGGCTCACGATTGTTTAACACTCAACACGTCAAAATCTATTTTTAGATTTTCACCAACACCCCCTCCCATACCCCCCCCGCTCCCACACAAAATATATTCCTTCTGCCAACGCACACGAGCAGCGTCATGATAACATCAGTCTGCTGCGAAAAAAAATAGTATAGGAAGTGGCAACTCATTTAATCTCTCCGCAAATGAAAGAAATAAAAATAAAGAATTGAAGGGAAAGAAACACGCATTTACACGTGTCTGTCCGTCTACCAAACCATTCAACAGGGTTACTTCGTCACACCCGCGCACAAAGCACATGCACACTGCCTGACGTAATCTCGCCTGCCTGCCGTGTATGCACGTAAACAGACCAAGAGGGTTCACACACAATCACAAGTGCCAGTCATTCCCGCATGTCATCATGTTCAGACTTATTCACGTCCCAGCTAGAATTTAATCGCACGCCTGACAAGTGAGGTGTTTAGACGTAAGCACGCTACTAGCCAGTCACGTACGGAGAGAGAGCAATGTATTCAGACGTATTCACATCAGCCAGTCATCCATGTATTCAGACGTATTCACATCAGCCAGTCAGCCATGTACACATACATAGCAACGTGTTCAAAGATAATCACGTTGCCAGCCAATCACGCACGTAAACAGAGCAAGACGTTCAGACCGTAATCATGCCAACCATTGGCGCATGTAAACAGAGCAAGGTATTTTAAGGTAGGCTTAATCGCGTCTGCCAACCATGCACACATGTATACAGAGAAAGGTATTCTAACGTAATCACATCTACTAGCCATTCAGGTAAGTAAGCAGATAAGATGTGTATTTGTATATGCCCTAACGCGTTTTCTGACCTTGGCATTGTTTCCCGTCTCCCTGGAAACCTGGGTTGCAATTGCAAGCGTAACGTGTGGCGAGATTGACGCAAGAAGCGTTCTGATGGCATTCATGCCCTAAGGAGCAGAAGTCTGTACCTAAAAAGAAATAAGAAAATAAAATATATAACAAACATCACCAACAAATTAAATTATAAACCCATAAACCACCCACCCACCCCTATCTCAGCAGTGGAGTCGCCAAAAACTACGACTATACTCATTTAGACATTAATCTACTAGTTAGTCATCTATTGACATTAATCTTAGTTTAGTCATCTGTTGGTATTAACCTACTAGTTCAGTCATCTATTGATATTAACCTACTAGTTCAGTCATCTAATCAGATCTAATCAGCCCACCACCAAAGTAGTCACGAATCGACCAGTTGCGGGTCTCCATCTCGCCAATCCAGTCAACATCTCGTCACTGTACTCAAGCACCATCCTAATGATGCAGTTCAAGTGAATGAGTATTTAAAACGCAACGAAAAGTTATCAGTCATCTAACCCAGTGGTTTTTCACACCTGTGGACCGGTGAAATTAGGAGAAAGAGTTCGCAGGCCGCTAAGGCAGAAATAAAAACCATTATTTTTATAATATTTGATGTATTAGTTTTTAAATCTAATATTATAAAATGAAAATTCTATAGTTATTTAAAATAACAAGTAAACGAGCAGTAAACAAAATATACTAATAATAGAATGTCTTAAACTTTTGAGAAAGCAAAATGTAATTCAAATAAAGCTAGTGTCCGAAATCTGCTGCTGCTTCTTTTCTAGAATATTTGATAACCGTGGCTGCAGCGTTGTTTCTCTGAGAGACGAAGTGCTGCATGGACATCCATTCGGTTTGTCTGTCTGGTTTTTATGATTGATACTGTGATAGGGCTTAAAACGCCTTCTCACACAAATTGGCAGTCGAAAATACGACAAACAATTCAATAGCTCTTTAGCTAAGAGATAGTAAAGTCTGTACAGTCTCTTGTTAGTGTGCGGTTAGTAAAATCAAGTATATAGTGTCCTGTTAGTAAACTCTATAAGTGTCCGTTTAGTAAAGTTAAGCCTGTATAGTGTCCGATTAGTAAAATTAAGCCTGTGTAGTGTCCGATTCATAAAGTTAATTACCTTTACACACAGGGCAGCACTGCCCTTGGATCTGCAGGCGTTCACTGGCCGGACAGTTTAGACTGGAACAACTAACTTCTGGATCCTGTCTCTCACAGACCATCTGACCATTCTGGAGTAAACGAAGAAATAAGAAGAATGAATGAATAAATAAAGAAACTGGCCGATAATTAGTTAAATTGATGTCGGATAAGTAAAAAAGGAAAGAAAGAACATTAAACAAATAAAAAAAACACTAAATAAATACGGAAAGAAAGAACAAATAAACAAAAAGAAAGTAAACAAATAAAAATATAGAAGGAAGGAAGAAAGAAAGGAACGAACGAAGAAAGAAAGTTTTTCATAAACTTATCTGTGTTTCGTAGATAAATCATTTAGCATCATATATTTTATGACAGTATTTCTATGTTCAGAAATTCAAAGCTTTTCAATGACTGTTTATCTCGGCGTTGTCTTACACAAGATTAAGAATCATGACCCAAGCTTTATGGGGTTATCTTACCATATTTCGCAGTGAGACAGGCAATGCATTAAATGGGATTTCTAATATCCATTCTGAAAAAAAGTGATACCTGTCAGGAGATACACTTTAGGAAAAATAATAGACTGTTAGCCTAAAAATAGCTTTTGAAAAAAAGAGTTAACTCAGTACGTTTATAAATATCTTTTTATTTCCCTTTAATGGGGCGTGGGGGTGTAATATTAATCTAACCATAAGTCTTAAAAAGAGTTTAGAAATATTTATTTTTAAGTAGCAAAGTCTCAGTAGTAGAAATATATATTTAAGAAAAATATAAGATTTCATTTTAGAAAAATCCTTTAAGAAGAAAGAAACAAATGCGTTTAGGATTATCTTTTCAGAACAAAATACAAGTAACACACTGAACTGGCAACCTTTGAAATATATAAGAGGAATCTCTTACCTGAACATTGTACACATAGGTACATGAAAATTGTACACATAGGTACATGAAAATTGTACATATAGGTATATGAAAATTGTACACATAGGTACATGAAAATTGTACATATAGGTATATGAAAATTGTACACATAGGTACATGAAAATTGTACACATAGGTATATGAATATTTTACACATTAAGTCGAAGAATATCTTGAAGTATTGCATTTAACGTAACCCTCGAACAGTGACTCATGCACTGAAGAATGACAAGAAAGTTAATCTAATAGTAAGCTAGGACGAATATAAAATGCTTTTTGATAGTACTATATCATAACATATCATAACATATTATAACATGTTTCTTGTTAGCACTATATTATTATAGATATAACATGCTTCTTGTTAGTACTATATTATTATAGATATAACATGCTTCTTGACAGCACTATATTATTATAGATATAACATACTTCTTGTTAGCACTATATTATAAAAATTATAACATTGTGCTTGATAGCACTATATTATATAGATATAACATGCTTCTTGATAGCACTATATTATATAGATATAATATGCTTCTTGTTAGCACTATATTATATTAGATTATAACATGGCGCTTGATAGCACTATATTATATAGATATAACATGCTTTTATATAGATATGCTTCTTGAAAACACTGTATTATATAGATATAATATGCTTCTTGATTTATATAGGCATAACATAGTTCTTGATAGCAATATATTATAGAGATATAACATGCTTCTTGATAGCACAATATTATATAGAATATAGATATATCATACTTCTTGATAACACTATATTATACAGATATAACATGCTTCTTATATTATACAGATATAACATGCTTCTTAAGAGTATTATATTATACAGATATAACATGCTTCTTGATAACACTATATTATATAGATATAACATGCTTCTTGATAACACTATATTATATAGATATAAAATGCTTCTTGATAACACTATATTATATAGATATAAGATGCTTCTTGATAACACTATATTATATAGATATAAGATGTTTCTTGATAACACTATATTATATAGATATAACATGCTTTTTGATAACACTATATTATAGATATAACATGGTTCTTAATAGCACTTTACTTACGTCACAGGTACACGTCACACACACACGAGGACTGAGTCCCTCCCCATGGTCATAGTACTTCCCGCTGTAGAAACAATTTGCTGAAGAAAAAGAAAAACAATTTGTTTAAGGTCCAAAGTCGATGATGAAACAATCATCTGCTTTCACAAACAAAAGTGGAGTGTTTATAATAGGGCGTTCTTTTGTGAATCTGTGTGCTTGTATGTTAACCATTGTTTTAACCATGTAATGTTATTCTTTCGTGAATCTATGTGACTGTACGCTAACCATTGTTCAATCATGTAATGTTATTCTTTGTGAATCTATGTGACTGTACGCTAACCATTGTTTAATCATGTCATGCTATTCTTTTGTGAATCTATGTGCCGCTCTCTGCACTACCTCTCCGTGCACTGCACGTGATCACAGAGGACACAAAAGTCACTAACGAAGGAAATGGGATACTCTTTACATGGCGTCAATTTAATACTTTAGATCATGTTTTCATTTTGTCTCAAATATGGACATAGCACGGTATACTACAGAACCGATGAAAGCTAAATAAATTGTGAAGGATGGACTGGAAATACTTTAAAGTACCCGTGCTTATAAATTTTAATTAACTTTACGCAGAAGGTTTGCATTTTAATAATAAAATAGGAGTAGAAGCTGACGTCAGTTTGTACAGACAGCCTTTGTAAAAAGTTTCAACCATAAACCTTCGAGTAATAGAAATTACTGGAACCCTGGAAGGAAAAGATGCATAATTTGTGATGAAAATTATGACTGCCATCTTTAACATCTGATAAGAATTATTTATAGAAATTAAGAACCTGTCTCTATGCAATAGGTTGTCCTCTTTAATATGTGATAAGAATTATTTATAGAAATTAAGAACCTTTCTCGATGCGCTAGGTTTCCATCTAAGTAGAACGTAATGAACTTTTACCCTCTCCACCCCATCCACCCCAACACCACCACCCCACACATTAGGACCGTTGGTTTGCATCTCTTTCCGCTAATATTTTGACTTTGAACGTTCGAACTCATTGCTCTTTAGTTCGAGTTCCATGTAGCATAGTTTAACTGCATATTCCATGTAGCATAGTTTAATTGTTAAAATATTCCATGTAGCATAGTTTAATTGTTAACATATTCCATGTAGCATAGTTTAATTGTTAACATATTCCATGTAGCATAGTTTAATTGTTAACATATTCCATGTAGCATAGTTTAATTGTTAACATATTCCATGTAGCATAGTTTAATTGTTAACATATTCCATGTAGCATAGTTTAATTGTTAACATATTTCATGTAGCATAGTTTAATTGTTAACATATTTCATGTAGCATATTTTAATTGTTAACATATTCCATGTAGCATAGTTTAATTGTTAACATATTCCATGATACCATTGATTTTAAAACTTTTCATTTAACTGAGAAAACCACACACACTAATTCTGGAATTGTAGTGCGCGCGCACACGAGCACTTAGACAAATACACACATTGCGCTAAAGATATTATTTTACTTACGTAGTCAGTAAATGAGTGAGTCAGTAAATCAATTTAATTGGGGGACCGTTAGCGATGGATACTTTATATTTGGTTCAGGTGAAAACGTATTTCCTTCCTTGCTTTCTTTATTATTTCATATCAACTTTATTTATTTCAACTTTTATATCTAGTTCTCTTATTATTATGTCATCACTTTCAAACGCTTACTGCCATTAGTACTGATTATGTTTTGTTTTATTATTTAATCTTCAATAAAGCAGGGTTAAATATCCTGGGAGTTTAGGGTTAAATAGGCCTAAACTAAATCTAAACTCGTAAAGTCATCTATCTATCTATCATCTATCTATCTATCTATCTATCTATCTATCTATCTATCTATCTATCTATCTATCTATCTATCTATCTATCTATCTATCTATCTATCTATCTATCTATCTATCTATCTATCTATCTATCTATCTATCTACCTACCTACCTACCTACCTATCTACCTACCTATCTATCTATCTATCTATCTATCTATCTATCTATCTATCTATCTATCTATCTATCTATCTATCTATCTATCTATCTATCTATCTATCTGTAATATCGAACTATAACGCGTTACGTTCATTCAAGTGACATAATATTAAATGGAATATTAAAGTAATTAGACTGCTCCATTCAGAACGTTCCGTGTAATAATTTATTTTGTTTAATTTTACGAGCGCTGCCGGCGACCTAAATCTTGATAAACATCTCTCGTTAATCAAGTATTTAAAAATTAACTTCTGAGAGTGCTTTTAGTCAAGATAAATGTCTCCTGAACCAAGTCTAAAATTACAAGTATGAACGTAGCTTAATTCCAATAAACGCCTCAAAATCAAGTCTTTAAAATTACAAGCGTGGGCGTGGCAATAGAGGCCTCTGAATCAGCTTTTAGAAGGTAACGACCTGAAAGCACCAAGCCTCGGAAGGCAACACAATATGTTACCGTCTAAGTTATCTGCAACAGTCAAACTTCCGAAGCACTCTGAACTTGTTCTCTCCCTTACTACCTGAAAGTTCGTTCGTTCTTTCCCTTACCAGTAAACTTCTTTCATCTTCATCACATCAGAGCTATAAATAGCTGCAATCGCTCGCTCCGCGGATACGAACCTGAAGGAAGACGGGCATCTGTTCTCTAGACTGCGCTGACGGCACCCGTAAGAGCCGAACACCGACTATATTTGCAGGTATACAAACTATGTGACCCCAGCGGATCCGTTTCTAAGCTTGCAGGAGCGGGGAAGTGGTGATGAGGGGGGGGGGGGGAGGAGGACTGTTTGAAGGGAAAAGGATTACAATGGTATTCCTTACTGATTGATTCTCAAGGCGAGCTTAGTCAACTAGCTGATTGATTCTCAAGGCGAGCTTAGTCAACTAGCTGATTGATTCTCAAGGCGAGCTTAGTCAACTAGCTGATTGATTCTCAAGGTGAGCTTAGTCACCTAGCTGATTGATTCTCAAGGCGAGCTTAATCAACTAGCTGATTGATTCTCAAGGCGAGCTTAGTCAACTAGCTGATTGATTCTCAAGGCGAGCTTAGTCAACTAGCTGATTGATTCTCAAGGCGAGCTTAATCAACTAGCTGATTGATTCTCAAGGCGAGCTTAGTCAACTAGCTGATTGATTCTCAAGGCGAGCTTAGTCAACTAGCTGATTGATTCTCAAGGCGAGCTTAGTCAACTAGCTGATTGATTCTCAAAACAAGCATAGTCAACTAGCTTAACCAAAATTAATTTGAAAATAATATAACCTTCCAAGAAATTATTTTAAATACACCCTCGTTTAAATATACCCTCGTTTAAATACACCCTCGTTTAAATACACCCTCGTTTATTAAGGTAAGTTTTAAAGGAGTGCAACAGACGCAATAAAACTGACACAAGTCTAGCCTAGTACAGTGAATAAAATCAGCAAAATGAAGTGTCCCTTATTTGCTGAATCTGGTGTTCACGAGGTTAGGGGATTACAAATTTTAAGCTATTAACATTGGATGCATTTCAACCAGAAATTCATTTTATATCCAAAAAAATCAAAACAGTAATATAAAGTTATTTTTTCTTATTTCATAAAATGAATGTAGGGTGTGCAGAATAAGTAATGAATAATTATTTAAAAAAAGATCGTAAAAAAGAATTTGGATAGAATAACTTCAACAAGTGTGACAGATTGAAATAGAGATATAAAATAAATTTCTTGCACAATGAAAGGAGTGTGTGCTGCATTAAAATAAATTAGTGACGTAGTAAAGTGAATTTGATTCACACAATTCTGTATATAAAGTAAAGCACCTCATTTGTAAAACCTAATAAAAGCATTCCAACTTAGGTCGCTAAACGAGAAAAAAAATGCATACATAAAAAAATATATGTTAGTCACATCAATGTTTAAATGATCTAATTACAGAAATATAAAAGTAATATATTCTAGTCACATCAATGTATAAATATATCCTGGTTACATCAATGTAAAAATAATCTAATAAAAATTATAAAAATATATTCTAGTAACATCAATTTATGAAAATAATATAATATGGTCACCTCAAAGTATGAAAATAATATAACTTAGTCACATCAATGTGTGAAAATAATATAACCTAGTCACCTCAATGGGTGAAAATAAATAATTTATAACCTGGCCACATTATGTGAAAAGTACAGATCCTAGCACATAAATTTGGCCGTGACTGGCACATTTTTCTATTCTAGTAAAGAAAATTCTAGTGATTTCCATTTTTTTTTAACTGTATCCATGACACTAAATGTAGTTGAAAAACATAAAACTTCCAATAAATGTGTCCTGTTATATTTATGTCACAAATGTAGTTTAAAATAGATAAGTACTATAAGTAATAACGGTATTCTATTATATCTAAATTACTCGTGTATTTGGCTGGACTATAAACCACATGTATTTTATTATGACAATGTCATATGTATACTTTTGGATGAAGTGTTAAAGCATTTTGCTATATCTATGAAATGTGTATTAAGACTGAAATATTAAGTAAATATATCCTGCTATGTCAATCATATATCGTTTGAGGCAGAAGAGTTCAGTAAATGTATCCTGCTATATCTGGAACATGTGTAATTTAAGGCAGAAAAGTTCTATAAATATATCCTGCTATAATTGGTACATGTGTAGTTTAAGGCAGAAAAGTTCTATAAATATATCCTGCTATAATTGGTACATGTGTAGTTTAAGGCAGAAAAGTTCTATAAATATATCCTGCTATAATTGGTACATGTGTAGTTTAAGGCAGAAAAGTTCTATAAATATATCCTGCTATAATTGGTACATGTGTAGTTTAAGGCAGAAAAGTTCTATAAATATATCCTGCTATAATTGGTACATGTGTAGTTTAAGGCAGAAAAGTTCTATAAATATATCCTGCTATAATTGGTACATGTGTAGTTTAAGGCAGAAGAGTTCAGTAAATGTATCCTGCTATATCTGGTACATGTGTAGTTTAAGGCAGAAGAGTTCAGTAAATGTATCCTGCTATATCTGGTACATGTGTAGTTTAAGGCAGAAGAGTTCAGTAAATGTATCCTGCTATATCTGGTACATGTGTAGTTTAAGGCAGAAGAGTTCAGTAAATGTATCCTGCTATATCTGGTACATGTGTAGTTTAAGGCAGAAGAGTTCAGTAAATGTATCCTGCTATATCTGGTACATGTGTAGTTTAAGGCAGAAGAGTTCAGTAAATGTATCCTGCTATATCTGGTACATGTGTAGTTTAAGGCAGAAGAGTTCAGTAAATGTATCCTGCTATATCTGGCACTTGTGTAGTTTAAGACACGAGGATCCTAGTACATGAATTTCCTTTTGAAAGGACTTCGTGTAGAAAAGGTCTAGTACTTGCATTCTACTTGGACTAAGCTGTATAGGAAAGAAACAAGCTTCCAATACACTTATTCTTATTTGTAGTTTTGAGGAAAAAAAGTCAGGAATAAATATTCAGATTGAAATGATACATTTGTAGCCTGAGAAAGAAAGATTTCCTGAATAAATATTCAGAATTAAAATGATACATGATACATTTGTAGTCTGAGAAAGAAAGATTTCCGGAATAAATATTCAAAATTAAAATGATATATGATATATTTGTAGCCTGAGAAAGAAAGATTTCCGGAATAAATATTCAGAATTAAAATGATAATGATATAGTCATAGTCTGAGAAAGAAAGTCAGGAATAAGAATTCAGAATTGAAAGGATACATGATACATTTGTGGTCTGAGAAATGAAGTCAGGAATCGGTAAGTATTAGGAATTGAGTGTGATAATTGACGTAGTCCAGGCAAAAGATTCCCTAAGAAATATAAAACGGGTTGTACTCCATGAAGAAAATATCTAGAAAGTTGTAGGTGACATTGCGTGATACAGATTATACTCCATGAAAGAAAGATGTAGAAAGTTGTATGCCCTGCACGTAATCTAGCAAATTACACACACACACATACACACACACACACACACACACACACACACACACACACACACACACTAAATACGGATATGTATGTATACTGATATGTATAAATGAAAATTTATCTTGAGTGTGCAATTGAAAGATTCTGAACATTTTACCCAAAGTGCAATTACATAAATTAGTAAAGCGTATCGTGCTATGTCTAAGACAGGCAAACTAAGGAAACGACAAAGTGGAAAAAGTAGAATTTCTATTGCTCCCTCATGCGCGCACATACGCACGCAGGCACACACTGCATTCTGCAACAGGTTGTGCGTGGGTTCCTCGCTCTCTAGTTTTATTTTGACAGTGTTCTATGAGTAAGACGAAAAGAATGTAAGAGAAAGCAACCCCGCCCACCGAGTTTATAGATGCAACTTGCTTCCGTGCGGATTGAAATACAGGTAAAAAAAAAATTAAATGAAAATAAACTGGAAATGGGGTCGTCAGGGTAAAGAACTCCCAGGAAGAGAAAAATGAAAAACGGGTGTCTGAGTTTTGCAAACACATCAAGAATTTGGGGGAGCACAAGAACATGCAAACGATTATGTGTTCGTCTGTTTGATTTTTAAGTGTCTATTTTTTAGTATCCGTTTGAATTTTAGTATCCGTCTGTTTAATGTTTTAGTGTCCGTCTGTTTGATTTTTTTAGTGTCTGATTTTTATTATCCGTCTGATATTTTAACGTCTTTCTCTTTGATCTTTTAATGTCTGTATTTTAGGACCACTGCATGTTTTTATTTATTTCAATACTATTTCTTTGTATGTTTGTGTGTGTCCCCATTTCTTAGTGTGTTTGTTCACAATTGTGGTATCTAATTGTGCTTTGTTTGCCTTGTTGCTGTTTGATAATTTGCATGCCTGTCTCTGCTTATTTGTTTGCCTTGTTGTTGTTTGATAATTTGCATGCCTGTCTCTGTTTATTTGTTTGCCTTGTTGTTGTTTGATAATTTGCATGCCTGTCTCTGTTTACTTGTTTGCCTTGTATTCCAAGTTGCTTGTAGACTTGTTTGCCTTGTATTCCAAGTTGCTTGTAGACTCGTTTGCCTTGTATTCCAAGTTGCTTGTAGACTTGTTTGCAAATGTTCGTTTTTGTGTAAATGACTCCACATGTCAAATGCTTGTTTAGTTGTTCTTTTTTTTTTGTATTCATGTTTAGAAATAAGCTTGTTTGTTTGCAGTTTGTATTTATGTTTAGAAGTATGCTTGTTTGTTTGCAGTTTGTATTCATGTTTAGAAGTATGCTTGTTTATTTGCAGTTTGTATTCATGTTTAGAAGTATGCTTGTTTGTTTGCAGTTTGTATTCATGTTTAGAAGTATGCTTGTTTGTTTACATTTTGTATTCATGTTTAGAAGTATGCTTGTTTGTTTACATTTTGTATTCATGTTTAGAAGTATGCTTGTTTTTATTTCTGTTGAGTGAATGCTTGTATTTCTGTTGAAAGAATACTAGCTTGTTTGTAGTCCTGTACATTTAAATTATTGTTTATTTTTAACATTTGTTTCGATACCTGTCTGCCTGTATACTTGCTTGTATGCTTAATTGTTTGTATTTCCATATTGTGCATTTTCTTATATATGTGTGTGTGCATGTTTCTATGTTGTGTGTTTGTTTATGTATGTGCGTGCCTGTTGCTTTTTTTATGTATTAGTTTGTGTGTGTGTGTGTGTGTGTGTGCAAGCCAGCGTGCATGTGTGTATGTGCCTGTGTGTGTATGCGCGCGTAGAAACGTACATAAATAACCCGATGAGCCTAATCTTGAGCTTATAATTTTGCGTTTTGTTGACTGTACGTGAAATATTTATTTAAGATGTCTGTTTTTACCGGCATAAGAGCACCACTGTTGTTTCAGCGCTTAGAAGCGGCAATTATTCATACCAGAGACAGGAGAGATATCGTTTCTAAACAGACATTAATCATGTATTATATTAATTCTATTTTCCTGTCTAGTAGTTTGTCTCGTAATGATCCATTACCATCCAGTACACCAGTCAGAAATACTTCACTCTTACAAAGCTGTATCTCATCAAAATCACCACACCTATCAATAATTGTATATCCCACCTCACCCCAAAAAGCACTATTATAGCCTACCCCACCTCTTTCGGAATATATCAACCAAAACAGCATTGTTGGACCTCAACTAAGCAGTACGGTTATATTTACGAAACAATACTGCTAGATCTCACCTAAGCAGTACTATTATATCTTACGATAATAATACTACTAGACTTCAATTAAGTATTTTCGTTCAGTCTCAAGAGACAACACTACAAGATGTTAAGAGTACAGGTATGTCTCAAGAGACAACACTACAAGATGTCGCCTAAGCAGCACAGGTATGTCTTAAGTGACAACACTGCTAGACCTCATCCGAACTTCACTGCAGTGAAATTTCACACAACACATCAATGCATTAGGGATGCAGTGGACACAAATCATGCTATCATACCTAGTAACTAAGCGGTCAATTGAAAGAATAAAATAAGTACTAAATCGTTGTGGATAATGGTGTCTGTAGAGAGTGTGTAGGGGGGAGGGTAATTTTGAGGGCAACTCAATTTAATGTTTCAAAATTATGTTTAAAAGAAAAGATTTCTAAAATTTCTACTCATAGGCATGGAAAGATATCAGTATTTTGCTATGTCTTTGGTTCAACTAGACAAAAGAAGTGTGACCTTTCCACGACCTTTGTGCGGCGGAAATAAACTTTGAGTCCGATTGTGGCGTTTGAAAAAAAAAATAATGACCATGACAAATGTCGTCTGCTCGTTCTTTAGCCGCCATAAACGACTAGAACACATTACAAATAACCAATTTTAAGAGGGTGCGGATATAAGCTAACGATAATTTAGACATTGTCTTATCAGCTTCATCAGTTACAATATTTGTCTTCTTAAAATTGAAAACTTACAGCGACAGCCATTGTATCGTTAACTGAGAGAGCTCTGTTATTACCGCATAAATGCTTACTTTTTAGTAATGATCTTATATTTTAATTGTGTGTGTGTGTGTGTGTGTGTGAGAGAGAGAGAGAGAGCCCTTTCAGAAATTGGCATATTTTTATATTTTTTTACTTAGTAACGATCTGTCTGTTAACAAAGAAAAGATTTAAATTCAGTAATGAAAGTACTCTTAAGAATGAAATCTATTATAAAGGTAGTAATTATTATAATAACTTTTAGTAACAAAGATCTGACATTTAAGATCTATGATTTAACGAAACAAGAAGAAGACACGTTGACGAAAAGATATGTCAAATGGCATTCTTTTCGAATTTATACACACACACACACACACACACACACACACACACACACACACACACACACACACACACACACACAATATATATATATTGTATTACTCTATTTATTGACAGACATATAATACTCTCTAATGACAAACACACAATATTCTCTAGTGACGGACACATAATACTCTCTAATGACAGACACATAATACTGTCTAGTGAGAGACACTTAATACCCTCTAATGATAGACCATAATGCCATCTAACGATAGACACATAATACTCTTTAATGACAGTCACATAATACTCAGTACAGACATAAAATAATACTCACTGACGACATACAGACATATTCTATAATCTCTAATGACATATTAATAGAGATTTCACTAATAATAAGCATTTTATTCTTTTTCTACTTATGACACACATAAATTTAATATTTATTAATGACAGACATATACAGACGTATAGAACACCCACTATTAACACATGCAATACTCACCAATGACAGACATAAAAAATGCTGATACACATATAATATGCACTAATGAAAGACGTAAAAATTACTGTTGACATACATTCCTGTAATCTCACTAATGGCAGACACATACGTGTAGAACTCCCTAAAGACAGACACATACATACTAAACTCTCTAAAGACAGACATATATATGTATAACTCTATACAGACAGACACATACCTAGAGAACTTTCTAACGACAGACACATATCTGTAGAACTATCTAAAGACAGACACATATCTGTAGAACTATCTAAAGATAGACACATACCTATAGAACTATCTAAGACAGACACACCTATAGAACTATCTAAAGATAGACACATATCTGTAGAACTATCTAAAGATAGACACATATCTGTAGAACTATCTAAAGACAGACACATACCTATAGAACTATCTAAAGACAGACACACCTATAGAACTCGCTAAAGAGAGACATATATCTGTAGAACTATCTAAAGATAGACACATACCTATAGAACTCGCTAAAGAGAGACACATATCTGTAGAACTCTAAAGAGACAGATACATATTTGTAGAACTCTAAAAAGACAGATACATATTTGTAGAACTCTAAAAAGACAGATACATATTTGTAGAACTCTAAAAAGACAGATACATATTTGTAGAACTCTAAAAAGACAGACACATATCTGTAGAACTCTAAAGAGACAGATACTTACATGAAGAGCTCTCTATAGACGAACACATACATATAATACTCACTGAGACACACTGGGCAGCACTCCCCATCCCTATATACTGGCTTTTTACACTCCGCTGGAGGGCACTCCACATTCCTACATTCAACTGACCCATTCTGCAAGATATAAACAGTGACGTCACGATCCATTGTTGAAGATAAAACAGTGACATAAAAAATTATATTGTAAGATAAAAGCCATTGAACAAGATAAAAACTGTGACGCCGGAACCATTCTGCAAGACAAAACAGCGACGTCGTGTGGCAAAATAAATTTGCCTGTCCATATTTCTAAACTTGATTGTTATATATATTATTAAATTTCAAAGTGACCCGACCTTGGGCACTCCTGATATTTTTAAGTGTCAGAGTTTGAAGTAAACAACTCAGGTGGAGGATAGGTTAGAAATTGCTGATTCAGTCCAAACCAGTTCCAATGGATGAGTAGGTTATATTATCCAATGGTTAAGATTTACAAGAACAAGACCAGCCAATGGGCCGAGATCATAATTTACTTGCTGAAAAGAATTTGATTATCTAACCACTTTGAATTTGGAATGGCAAGAAGTCCAGTCATGAAAGGCAGCATTTAGCTTAATGGGAATAAGCAGCCTTTTCTTGTTTTACTTGAATCTCCTGGATTATTGATTTATAAACTGCTATATCTCTGGTAGAGGTGAGAAGTATCTACTCCTTGTGTTTAAGAGTACGAAATACACTGCACTCTGTTGCTGTATGGTGGCAAAGTATGCTGACTACATTGTGGAATTTCTGGTACAAGTAAGTTACTGGAAATTGCTACAATTGTCGTTCTAGTTGAGGTAACAGAGCACCAGATTAGCCTCGAGAGAATAGTGGCTCATCAGTGTTCTATAATGTGTGAAAGAAACGTGTGGAACTGACAGTAATAACATGAACAATAAACTTATGACTTTGTTATGAAAAATGTGTGAAAAACTATTCTGACTTTGCCTAGACAAGGTTTTGTAAAACGTATTATTGCTTGTCTCTAATAACTCCACTTCTATTTTCTATAAGAACTATCCTGTGATTTGTATTGACATTACTCTGTTGAATTATGTGTTAGGATATGAGACTGCAAAGGTATTGAAATTTTTCGACCATGGTTTCATAGAAATATTGATGTCAAATAATATTTTTCATTGTATTTGCTATATGAATATATGATTGTTGATTTAACTCCAGTACCTTAGAGCGAGTGTACACTATGTGAAAGAAAGATAAAACACGAACAATTTAGAACGAGTTACACTGTTTGAAAGATGATTAAACACCAAGAGATTAGAAGAATATATGAAAAGCAGATTAAATATTAATAGTTTATAACGTGTTTACTTTTTAAGAAAGCAGAAACAACATCGACATTTTAGAACGTGTTTACACTGTTTAAAAAAGTAGATTAAACACGAACAGTTTAGAACGTTTGTAAACTGTTTAAAAAAGATTGGACATGAAACGCTTAGAACGCGATTACACTTTTAAAAAAAAACACACACCATTAAAACAGATTAAACATGAACAATATAGAACATGTTTACATTGCATGAAAAAAGGGTTCAATAACAGTCATATTAATAGTCATATAATCGTAGCAGTCAGGTACTGATAAAAACACGACACCAACCTGATCAACAACAACCTGTTAACAAACACATATTATTGATCAAAACAACCTAATTAATAATAATTAAAATAGCCCATCTTACTGAACAAATGAACCTGTTCATAAAAAGGGAAAAAAAACGCAATAAATTTGTCACATCAATCTATCACATACAAAAATGCATGTATGACATACAGAGAGACAGTTTCATTGTTGGTACACAAGATTAACGTACGCTTGTACTAGTATACACGAGTCACACTATTTGTGTGTGTGTGTGTGTGTGTGTGTGTGTGTGTGTGTGTGTGTGTGTGTGTGTGTGTGTGTGTGTGTTTAAACAACATTAGTTGGGACCTTCCAGATCTAAATAGTAAAGTTGTCTATTAAAATAATTCAATAAAAAACACATAATCGTACATGATCTTTCAAACTTTATATATACATAATATAAAAAAAGTACAAAGTCCATATTGGTGAGAGTTTACAAGGGAGCAAAAAAACGCCGCTCTAATACATGTTTCGGCAATGAGTTACAATTAATCACAAGGATATCATGCATGCGACTTAAAATTCGTTACGAGTGCTGTCAGCTAAGGTGCTAAACATATTAATGTCAAAGCATCCCAGACCAGCATACGGTAGCATTACATAAATCTGTATAACAGAGTTTTGCTAAATGCAGTACATGCTTGGTGTATTTACATGCAAACACAGCAAACAGAAAGGTGCATTAAAAATAACTCAAACTGCTTAGCTTAAGTGTTCGCTTGGAGTATTAAAAGACATTAACAGAGAAAACCCAAAGAGGCAGATCTCAATAGACAAAAATGGTTGAAATAATTGTGATAACAGTTCACATGGACAGCAATAAAAGTGATCTATATAATGTATTATATTAATTTAAAGAAATAAACATAAAAGTGGACTAAATAAATGTAACAGTACTTCACACAAACACAAAATGGACTAAAATGGATTAAGTAATGGAATAATATGCACGATTTGCTTTTCAATAAAATTTTTGCTTCCTGAGCGAGAGTATCATCAAAGAAATGTTCAATGGAAAGTCAACTGCTGCATAGCAATCTAGAAAGAATATAATTGAAGCAGATTACCATAGTAATGAGTCTAAAAAAAAATGGAAAGTCAACTGCTGCATAGCAATCTAGAAAGAATATAATTGAAGCAGATTACCATAGTAATGAGTCTAAAAAAAACAAAACCAAACGAAAGCCAACTACAAAAAAAAAACCCAATGTATGATTGGAGAGAATTGTAAAGCAGATTACCATAGTAATGAGTCTAAAAAAAACAAAAACAAAACCAAAGCCAACTACAAACAAAACACTGTATGATTGGAGAGAATTAAAGCAGATTACCATAGTAATGAGTCTAAAAAAACAACCCAAAGCCAACTACAAACAAAACACTCTATGATTGGAGAGAATTGTAAAGCAGATTACCATAGTAATGAGTCTAAAAAACCAAAACCAAACGAAAGCCAACTACAAACAAAACTTTATGATTGGAGAGAATTGTAAAGCAGATTACTACATTATGAACAAATGTGGAGAAAATATACGTCACAATCAGAGGTACAGCATCAATGGTACTAAATTAAGAGGTCGATGAATTAAATAAAATGAAAGACAACTCTATCAAACCACGAAACTGCAATAACCGACAAACGTAATCAGACAGTGACTAAACGGTGAGGTCAAAGAGGTTGAAGATACTAGGTCTCTGGCAATGGCTGTGAGGAAGTATACAGGTGAGAGTGGTGGTAGCTACAAGGTCTCTGGCAATGGCTGTGAGGAAGTATACAGGTGAGAGTGGTGGTAGCTACAAGGTCTCTGGCAATGGCTGTGAGGAAGTATACAGGTGAGAGTGGTGGTAGCTACAAGGTCTCTGGCAATGGCTGTGAGGAAGTATACAGGTGAGAGTGGTGGTAGCTAGAAGGTCTCTGGCAATGGCTGTGAGGAAGTATACAGGTGAGAGTGGTGGTAGCTACTAAGTCTCTGGCAATGGCTGTGAGGAAGTATATACCAAGGAAAACTACAGTATTAATTAGGTGGTAGGAGCTCCAGCATGTAGAAAGACTTAAAATAAGTCAAAAAAAGAGAAACCTACCAAGGAGCGTGTAATGGGTTAAGAAATAGATAATATTAAGAGGTTTATAATAGGTCAAATAAATGGAGTATAATAGATCAAGGAAAGACACATTAGGGTGTATAAAAAGTCAAGTAAAACACCATTAGGGGTGTCTAATAGGTCAAGAAAAGATACAATTAGAGGTGTATAATAGGTCAAGGTAAGACACCATTAAGAGTTATAATAGGTCAAGATACGCACCATTAGGGGTGCATAATAGGTCAAGGAAAGACACCATTAGGGGTGTATAATGGGTGAAGATATTACACCATTGCGGAATTATGTCAAGGAATGACTCCATTAAGGGGCGCATGATAAGTCAAGGAAAGATAATATTAGGGGTGTATAATAAATCAAGGACAGGTACTATTAGGGGTGTATAATAAATCAAGGACAGGCACTATTAGGGACGTATAATAAATCAAGGACAGGCACTATTAAGGGTGTATAATAAATCAAGGACAGGCACTATTGGGGGTGTATTATATGTCAAAGAAAGATACTGTTATGGGGGTATAGAATAAATCAAAGGAAAACAAGAGTGAACTTCAGTCCGGAGATAAACAAAATATAAGGCCAAACAAAGGTAAAGTACGATATGCCTCTATGAGACTATCATGGAAATGTATGTGGGGGGTAATTATAGCAGGTCAACTCCAAGACAAATGTATGTGGGGGGTAATTATAGCAGGTCAACTCCAAGACAAATGCTATGCAGCAATATAAAAAAAGAGAAGATTGCGTCTTAAAACAGATAGACTTCACCGGTCACAAAACGCAATGTGTCTCTAAGAAAACGGGGCTACCCTGTCAAAATGATTTTTATTTTTAAACAAAATGACAGGGAACAGTTTGCTGCAATAAAGTGGATATAAGCAGACGACAAACATAACGTGCAACACACACACACATACACACATATATACGGGTACACATAGACACACACAGTCACACACAAATACACACAAAGAGCAAGAAGAACGGGTGTGTATGGCTTCTACCTACCCGACACCTGCACACAGAACACCTATTTCTCTCCCAGACCTCCCCCTCAGTGTGGACAGTTCCGTTGTCATTACAGCTTTGTAGGCACTGACACCGCTCCAGAACAGAGATTTTCTCTTCGGCTTGCTGAAGCTGAAAAGTACAAGACCCCTGTCACGTATGCGTTGGTGTGTGACTGTTTAAGTTATTTTATTTTTAAAAAATCAACTCAAAGAAAGCATGGAGTTTTCGTAATGTGTTGAGCAAGATTTGTGGTTGTAAATAACATGTAGATCTGTTAGTCAGTGAGTATAAAACAACTCCCAGACTTTCAAGAGAATCATACTGTTATGGAGGACCTTGACTTTTAGTAGGAAACAGCTAGGATTAATCTTTGCTTTTCCTCACTTCCACTTTAATTAAATAGCGTTTCCATCATAATTGATATACAAATACTTTTATTCTTTATAAACGTCTTCATGTATTTCCAACGTAATTACTTGTATTCTTCATTACTCCAATACAAATGCTTTTATTCTTCATTTTCGTTTCTTATTCTTCATAATTCTTCATTACTCCAATACAATTACTTTTGATTCTTCTTGATTTCCTAAATAATGGAATTTGCTAATTACAAGACCGCATTGTAATTATTTGGGTTCTTCCTAAATTCTCAATATTCCAATATCATTACATTGTGTTATTCATAATTCTTGAATATTCCCGTATAACCACTGTTTGTTCTTCACGGTCACTCAGTAATTCAGTATAACCACTGTTTGTTCTTCACGGTAACTCAGTAATTCAGTATAATCAAAATTTATTCCCCGTAATGACTTTCATGCTCTATTCGCTTTGTTGCGATTCTTTACGTTCTGCATGACTAATCTCAGAGTACTGTAAACTTTCACAAAATTCCTTTACAAATTACTTCTATACGCGCCAGTATGTGCGCATGCGCGCCAAACATTTCTTAACTGGGGGGCTCTTCTGAGATTATGTAAATGATGTTCGTGTATGTTGCTGTGCACGTGTATGTGTGTGTGTGTGTTGCGTGAGGGAGGGAGGTGTTGGCAGCGGGATGACAAGGCGTATGTTATTTAAAGGCATCGTCTATACACTACGTGTTTTGACATGTATTATGACCCTTAGTAGTCTGTACAACTCGTGTTTTGACATGTATATGTCCTTAGTAGTCTGTAAACTACGTGTTTTGACATGTATTATGCCCCTTAGTGTCTGTACACTACGTGTTTTGACATGTATTATGCCTCTTAGTAGTCTAAGTGTTTTAACATGTATTATGCCCCTTAGTAGTCTGTAAACTACGTGTTTTGACATGTATTATGCCCCATTAGTAATCTGTCTTCACTTATAAGCTACTTTACTTATGCCCCTATGGTTTCCAACAACAATGACCAATTAAAGCGTTGTAAAAGCATAGTATTTCTAAAAATAATAATAATAAAGTTCTGGTTATGGCAGATCCCGAAAGGAACACAGTACCAATAGCAACCACCCATTGAAAATCCAGAGAGCTAATTGGAAATTACTATCAGAAATTGGAAATTACTGTCGGAAATTAGAAACTGCTATCAGAAATCGGAAATTACTACAGGAAATTGGAAATTGCTATCAGAAACTGGAAAATGCTATCAGAAATTAAAATTGCTACCAGAAATTGGAAATTAATATAAGAAATTACAAGAAACAGGATGGTGAGTCTCCCCGAAATAAACAAAAATGAACCAATGTGTGGCCTGGTGGCAGATGAACCACAGACCATTTTGCTGTCTGATACAACCGTTACTACTGACAGAAAGAAACAGAAGACAAATGTGGCACTGGTACATGCTGGCGACCAAACGGCCGGTGACATACACTGATGACTACTTTTAAGCAAAATCTGATCCGAGTGTCAATGACAAACTGGGAAAATGTAATGGACAAGAAATGATAGAAATACCAGTAATCGACTCCGTTTAATCCTAAATCCTCTCAGTGACGTCATCCAGAAAACGAGATCAGAATACAGAATGAAATGGAGACAAGTCACTAAGCCATCAATGAATGATCTCAAGCGGACGTGAAAAGTGTGTAAGATTTACCCAGATTTACCCAGAGATCAAATCCACAAGGGCATAAAATGTGATATCGAAAAATGAACGCTTTAAAGGAACAAAAATACAAGTAACATGGAGGAACTTCAGCACCAAGAAAATATGCAGACTAAAGTAAAGATTAAAGTTTAAAGGAATATGAAAACTGAGTTGGACAAGTCCTCAAGTCATGACTGAATAACACTAGCAAAATACACATCATCAGTGCATATACCATACCTAAACAAAATACACCAGAGGAGAGTCAAGACACAATGAAGTGGCAAAACTCCTTTACAGAAATCTGTGCAACTGAAATCCCAGAAAGGGCGTGGCTGCACATCAGAAGTAGTCACCGAAACAAAAGAAGTCAAAATCTGAGGGACAAGAAAATTAAAACTGATCGTGTCATTCCTGCAGGAAGACTGGACATCAAAATTGTCAACACGTCCAGAAGCAGGTTACCAATACTGCCTACCCAATGTCAGCTACACAAACAAAGAGAAGGCAAAGACTGAAAAATACCAAAATCACAGATTGGAAATCCAGAATCGTTGGCATTTAAGAAGAGAAGTGATAAGGACGTTAGAAAACAACACCGGAGTATGAACGTTACCTCAGTATAGCGCAAAGACACCACAAACTTGCCCCACTTTTATAAGCAGCACTCCTTGAAAACACCCTTCGTAAAACAGTGGACCAAAATTCACAGCCAACTAACCGACCAGTACAAGTCGTGAGAAGAGTCAACAACAACAATAACAACAACAACAACAACACCACCAACAATAATAATAATAATAATAAATGTACAAATGATTGAAAGAGGCAGATTTGAAAGCAGAAACAGAAGCACTGATAACACGAAATCACACAAAATGAAAATCATGAAAATCTCAAAAGATTTCAAATGCAGACTGCAAATCCATGGATGAAACAACAGAGCATATACTATCTTGATGTCAGGTTCTGATTGAACAGAATACACCAAAAGACACAATGAAGTAGCAAAACTCATACATAGAAATCTGTGTGAGAACTATGGCATAAAAACCCCAGAAAGAGCATGGATGTACCACCAGATGCAGTCACCGAAACAGAAGAAGTCAAAATGTGGGACTTCGAGATAAAAACAGATGAGTGATTCCTGTACAAAGACCAGACATTGTAGTTTTCATTAAGTCCAACAGAACAGCAACAGTCATTGATGTCGCTGTTCCAAGTGATAGAAACATAAAAACTAAAGAAAGAGAAAAATATCAAGACTTCAGATTAGAAATTTAGAGACTGTGGAATGTAAAAGCAGAAATGATACTTGTAGTGATTGGAGAAAGGGGGGAACATAACATCTGAGATGGAAGGTTATCTGAGTAAACTGCCTGGAAACCACAAACTGGCTCCACTACTCAAAGCAGCGTTCATAGGAAGTGCCCACATCTTCCGTAAAACCTTGGATCTCCCAGAATCTTGGTAAGATTCCGATACCTTGGATCACAACCGACAGTCAAATAGAAGTCGTAGAACGATGCATAATAATAATAATGAGCTGGAAGGTTATCGGCATAAACTTCCTGGAAAGCAAAATACATGTCAAGAGTCAATAATAGTGATAGTATGAATTTTCTGGACTGTAGTATTCATTTATTGTAACCTGAGTGGCAATATCACTGATGCTGATATTAGTAATATATCACACACACACACATACAGTGGTCATTATGGTGGATTTGTTGAGTTGTTGTGTTAAAAACTCTAAATCCGCAATATGTATTTTTATTATGTTGTCAGTTTCGTTTTTTCTTGACGATTAGAGATTATTTCTAGGTCAAATGCATTGTCATTCATTTTCACTACTTTACAAAAGCTATTTATGTGAAATGCGCTGTCATTCATTCTCAATACTTTGGAAGAATTATTTGTGTGAAATGCACTGTCATTCATTCTTACTACCTTGAAAAGGCTGTGCAGTTGAAAATTCACATTTTGCTTTTCAATTCAAATAACATGTTTTTGTTCTTTTCTTTTTTCAGAACACATATTGAGAATAAATCAATCTCCCTGTACCAAGGTAATATTCATAATACACATTATTCAGTATATGTTAATAATTCATTTTTACTGAAGTATATTTCCCTGAATAATAGTGAATGCAAGGAATCAATTATTATATTGCAAATCAATTATTTCAAGGTCAGGAAGGATTGTTTTATTTTTTGTTAGTACTGACATGCATAAAATATTATTTATTCACTTGAGCAAAATACTGCATTCTTCAAGTAAGCACCATTAATTTCAACACACACACACACACACACACACACACACACACACACACACACACACACACACACACACACACAGCTGGTGTTTGCAATTATGGAAAGAAAATTGTTTCAAACATTAAAGGGTTGCAAGGGATACACCACAAAGCAGCCAGCCATAGACTACAAGAAGAAGCCATTCCTTTTATGTTTAAAATGCAAAGTGTTAAAGTCGCAACAAAAGTTACATTTAGTGTCAAATAAAACATAACTTTTAGGTCGTGTCAAATTTCTAAAAATTGATGACTAAAGCAAATTGGTTTTTTAAATTATTTTTATTGATTTATATTTGGGGGGAAGTATCATACTTATTTTTTCCATTTACTCTTCTACAAATAATTCATTAGTAATGTATTTAGACATATTAGCGAGATAAATAAATTTTGAGACCCTTCACTGCTCGAGAAGCACAATATATATTCTTTAAATTGAGGTCTTCGCTTCAAAATAGGTCGCATTCATGGGGAAGCAATTCTGCCAATCTTGCAAAATAACATTTAATTCATTTCCGTCCCTTGTCTCATTTCATTCCGGCTCGGAGCCGACTACACGGGGATTTATAAGAAAAATAGGAATGAACAAACAAATCTCTTGGAAATAACGATGTAAGCTGGCAGTGAAGGGATTAAAACGCTTTCATCAGCTGCACCATTAAAATTTTAAACTGAAAAATATTTGAAGTAAAATAAATCAACACAGCTAACAGGTGAACGTCAACAGTCTGTGTTGAGAATGCACAAATACTGGTAGGCTTTGGTTGCATCTGTAACGCCGACATCAACAGTTTCCATAACAACGACTTGTAAGGCGAATGGCAAGGTACGCTGATTCATGCATATGTGAAGATGATTAGACCGTAAAACGTGCAAGGGATGACCAAGGGTACTTGTACCAGGTAAGGCAAGATGCGTTGGCAAAAACGAAAAGTCAGAGAGTAGACTAGACGTAAAGTATGTTTTAAATTTTATCGACTGTCAACCATCACTACGTCAAACTGAAGAAAACGTCGAAAGAAACATGAACCCCGGGATTACAAGATGGACAGTTTGAAAATGACGTTGAGTAAATTGATCCTCATTTTGTCCTACGAAGTGCTGAGAAGTGTGAAATGGTCTTGAAAACTCAACAAGGCTTTTATTCAAACTTGATTGCCTGTGGGTCTACGTGTATCTATGCTTGTCCATGCATATGCACGTGTGTTTGTCTATATATGCGTACGCTGTTGTTATATCGGGAATGGAAGTTGAAATAATCTGGATTTATTTGTTTTTCTGTTCTAACTACAGCCTATTGTAAATCACGTGACTTTTCTCGTTTTTTTTCCATTTTTTTTTCTACAGGTCAAAGAGAGTTGTCCAAAAATACTTCCTCAGAGTTTCGGAACAGGCAGATAATTTCTGGCAACAGACTACACCTGTAATGAATTTCATGCACTATACTTTGCAAAACTAGATACATTTTTGCTCCCCCCCCCAAAAACACACACACACACACACACACACACACACACACACACACACACACACACTTTTTAAAAATCTATCTCTACGTACAAAATAAGGGTTTATAATTAAAAAGATTGTGTTTGTACGTGCGAAATTAAGAATTTATAACTGACGAGAATGTGTCTGTAAGAAATAAGGGTTCATAATTAAAAAGAATGTCTGTAAGAAATAAGGGTTTATAATTAAAAAGAATGTCTGTAAGAAATAAGGGTTTATAATTAAAAAGAATGTCTGTACATATGAAATAAGGGTTTATAATTAAAAAGAATGTCTGTAAGAAATAAGGGTTCATAATTAAAAAGAATGTCTGCAAGAAATAAGGGTTCATATAAAAAGAATGTCTGTACATATGAAATAAGGATTATTGTCTAAAAGAATAAATGTACAAACGAAACAAAGGTGTAAAAATAAAATCAGTAAATATCTATACGTACGTTATACAGGTTTATAATTACTATGTCACAAAGAAAACCTACAAATAGGCTAAATTCTTTAACAGATCACGTGACGCCCTTGATTGAAGTGGAGAAGCCTGATTAAAAACCTTATATTTCTCTCTTCACTTCAGAAAATCCAGGAAAAAAAAAATAACCTACATGACGTCAAAGACCATGTAGCAGTTTGCAAGTGCCTTAGTCATTTAAAAAGAAAAAACATTTTGAAGGGGTTGGCGGTGAAATTTTCAGACGAAAAGAACGTGGTTCGTCACCATAATTCTTTAAACAACCTTTAACCTAGTAAAGTTCAAACCGTCCAAATAAATATGTTTTCTGACATCACAGATCGCATGAATAAAATATTTTAAACAAAGAAAATCATCAATATGTGAGCCACTTCCCCATGTCAAGACTGTGTAATAATTATAATAATCGATGAAGATTCCCGAAATGAAACGGCCAATCAAAAGATGTGGTTTTAGTACACTTAAAATCACAGTTCGTGGCAGTTTAAGTAAACCTCAGAATACATTTCCTTCTGGTCTTTGCAAACAAATATCAGTTGTAAATGTTGCTGTAGTGGAAGAATTTGCACCAGGGAGGTGGTAGTGTTGGGTGAGAGAGACTGGGCGGTGAATGGGGGGATGATACACGTGTGTCAGAATACTGTTCTAGACCATTTTGAGAAACATTGCAATATAAACAAGAAATATCTTTCGCTCTCCTTTCGCTTTCGTGGCACTGACCTTTTGTGATAAGTTTTGGTACAAATTAAACATCTCCTGCATTTTCATTTCCATTGCTTGGTACTGAGCACATGTGGGACAATCTGGAAAAAAAAGACGCAGAGAATGCGAAAAGAACAAGCAAAAAATAGAACACACAAACGTATTACATACAAAACGCAGAACATATAAAGAATATGACATACAAACGTAGAACATACAAAAAGTAGAATATACAAATGTAAAACCTACCAAGAATAGAACATACAAAACGCATAATATACAAACAGTAGAAAAGACAAAACGGTGAACGTAGAAGCAGTAGAACATACAAAACATACCAACAGTAGAACATACAAAGAGTAGAAAAGACAAAACGTAGAACATACAAACAATCGAACATTAAAAAACGTAGAAAATACGAAACAATACTCTCAGAGATTGTTAACTTACGTCGAATTAAAATGTTTTGTTTTCATTATGACTCACCTAGCTAGATATCACTTTTATCTAACATCTGACTAATCTAGCTAGATATCACTTTTATCTAACATCTGACTCACTTAGCTAGATATTAGTATTATCTATCATTAGACTCATCTCAATATATCAGTATTAATTAACATCCAACACTTACATTTAATTAAGATCCTACTCACCTAAATATCAGTATTAACACCTGACTCACCTGTGTCTTGATGAGGACACTGTATGAGATACCCGTGTGACTGTGAGACAATTTTCACGTCTTGCAGAGCCCCCTGAAATGAAACAATAAAGCATGGATGCATTTACATCCGGTAACAAGTACCTAAAAGCTTATTCTATCAGTACTGCTGGTGGCTGAGTCGACTTCAATACAGTCAAATCACGTCTCTGTGGCATGTTGGTTACATCTTCTCATAGTTTTACACACGCAACTAAAATCAAAACTGATAAATATATTGAAACCCATAATAATATGTTAAACACTTTTAATAATAATTTTAATAATAGTAGTAGCTTTTAAATCATTATAAAAGTAGTGATTTCAGCTTGTAGCATTCTAACTTCCGACATTTTCATTGAGCTTAGTCTCTGGTTTTCCAACTCCATCAGTTATGTAATCTTAGGTCTGACGTCACAGCTTCGGCTGCTGTAGGTGGACGTAGAGTATTAATGTCTGTAAGAGAGGATCGGACCTTCGGGTTATGAATGCTCGGACAGGATCATCCTTACAGACTTTAATACTTCTGGGACTTATCCTTTTACCCAGACCAAAAGTCAACAGAGCGTTGATGCTTGTAAACAGCTGAGGGACAGGTATTGTTTTGTCCATCAGAGTGGTAGATAAGTTTTAAAGTAAAAACACTCAAAAAGAACATTGTTTTGTCCATCAGAGTGGTAGATAAGTTTTAAAGTGAAAACACTCAAAAGAACATTGTTTTGGCCATCAGAGTGGTAGATAAGTTTTAAAGTGAAAACACTCAAAAAGAACATTGTTTTGGCCATCAGAGTGGTAGATAAGTTTTAAAGTGAAAACACTCAAAAGAACATTGTTTTGGCCATCAGAGTGGTAGATGTTTTAAAGTGAAAACACTCAAAAGAACATTGTTTTGTCCATAAGAGTGGTAGATAAGTTTTAAAGTGAAAACACTCAAAAAGAACATTGTTTTGGCCATCAGAGTGGTAGATAAGTTTTAAAGTGAAAACACTCAAAAAGAACATTGTTTTGTCCATCAGAGTGGTAGATAAGTTTTAAAGTGAAAATACTCAAAAAGAACATTGTTTTGGCCATCAGAGTGGTAGATAAGTTTTAAAGTGAAAACACTCAAAAAGAACATTGTTTTGGCCATCAGAGTGGTAGATAAGTTTTAAAGTGAAAACACTCAAAAGAACATTGTTTTGGCCATCAGAGTGGTAGATAAGTTTTAAAGTGAAAACACTCAAAAGAACATTGCTACTTCTCGTGTCTGTGCACTAAAATCCTTCCTGTTATGATGACAATGAGCTTGCTATTATTCTAATCCATTTGGATATTTTATCTCGTCTTATTTATTTTCCATTTTAATCTACTGTTTTATTTATTAAATTCCCTTGAAAGTTGTAAACATTGACTCTGTTTCTCGTCCCGTCACGTTCACATGTGTCATAGGAACTTAATTCACAAAGGGAAGGGGGGGGGGTGCTCGAGCTATATTGAATATTATGTGTTTTGTGCATCTCTTGTATTGATTTCCTGAAAATGGGTGTGTGTGCAAATGACTGGAGGACCAGGTTATGTTTTCAAGCAAACAAGGAAGGAATTAATTAAAATAACATTTTGTTCTTTGCTCACTTTCTCTCCTCCTGCATTTCATAGTTACACATCACAGTCTCGTGTACAGGGTCACAGTCAATTCGAATCCATTTCCAAAGCACGGTCACAATTAGTCTTGTCTTTCGTACGAGGGCAATAAATGACAGCAATGCTTGTTTGAAAATGAATGAAGTGACATAACAAAATACATGAAAAAACTGAATGAATGAACGTGACACAACTGTCTATCAGGAATTAATTATTTAATTACATAATTAAGTCATTCTTTAATTAATCAAACCCTTTATTATTATTATTATTATTATTCCTTTCCCCCCGACTTCTATTGACTGGTGGTTATGAACCAAGGTATCGGAATCTTACCAAGATTCTGAGAGATCCAAGATTTTAGGGAGGATATGGGCATTCTGAGGAGTACTGTTTTTAGTAGTGGGGGGAGTTTGTGGTTTCCAGGTAGTTAATTCAGATAGCCTTCTAACTAAGATTTTATGTTCCCGAGTGGTCCTATCAGTACAGGTATCACGTCCTGCTTTTACAGTTCACAGTCTCTCACGACGAACGTTGTGTCATTCAGTAATAGTGCCAAGTACGTCGATCGCTGTCATTCAGTAATAGTGCCAAGTATGTCGATCGCTGTCATTCAGTAATAGTGCCAAGTATGTCGATCGTTGTCATTCAGTAATAGTGCCAAGTATGTCGATCGCTGTCATTCAGTAATAGTGCCAAGTATGTCGATCGCTGTCATTCAGTAATAGTGCCAAGTATGTCGATCGCTGTCATTCAGTAATAGTGCCAAGTATGTCGATCGCTGTCATTCAGTAATAGTGCCAAGTATGTCGATCGCTGTCATTCAGTAATAGTGCCAAGTATGTCGATCGCTGTCATTCAGTAATAGTGCCAAGTATGTCGATCGCTGTCATTCAGTAATAGTGCCAAGTATGTCGATCGCTGTCATTCAGTAATAGTGCCAAGTATGTCGATCGCTGTCATTCAGTAATAGTGCCAAGTATGTCGATCGTTGTGTCATTCAGTAATAGTGCCAAGTACGTCGATCGCTGTCATTCAGTAATAGTGCCAAGTATGTCGATCGCTGTCATTCAGTAATAGTGCCAAGTACGTCGATCGTTGTGTCATTCAGTAATAGTGCCAAGTATGTCGATCGCTGTGTTTAGAGTGTGCAAGCGAGCGCATAACAAAGAAAGTGAACTCTCAACGATGGTGAGAAAGTGAATATATAAGCAGAAGTAAACTAATTTTGATGACGTTGAAGTGAACTCAGGCTCATGATGCACATAGCAGCACATAGTGATGACAAAGAAGTGATGACAAAGCAACGTGATGATATATAGATGAACACAAAGATGAACCTGATGTGAACTTACACTGGTGATGCAGAACTGAATTCGTATTACTGGTGCAATCGCGAACGTATAACGATGATGCAGAAACGATTCCAAAGACTAATTGACTTACTTGGAGTCACGACAACGATCTCCACGCGCTAACCATCAATAACTGACGCACGCAGAGGTATCGAGACCGACGTGGACTACCTAGCAGTCAACTAATTCTGTCATGACTGACTTTTAAGGGAGTACAAGGTTCTACACCTGTTTGCTTCCTGTCACTAGGTGATAAACAGATACTGCTTCACGTGCGGGTGGTCTCGAGAGGCAGGTAAAGCGCTAATGAAAGGTGTGGGTGGTGTGGGTGGTGTGGATTTGTGGATGTGTGTGTGTGTGCGCGTGTGTGTGTGGTGGGGGATAGCTGATTCAAAAATAGACCTAGATGATTTCGCTTTCCACGCTAACTGATCAAAACACCGGGGGACGGACGTCTACAACGCACGTAAATTTGCAATGTGACAAACAATGTCGGCTCCAAGGTCGACAAATGTCTGACTGTTATATTTGGAAAGAAGAAATAAAGATATACAGTCAGACAGTGACGAACAAATACAACAGACGCATGCGCGCAAACACGCGCGCACATACCAGTTTCCGGTAGCCGTAAATGTTCACCTAGCTCGTTTCCAAATAACCAGAAATAAAAATTGTCTGTTGAATTAATTTTAGTGTAAAATATTAAAGTCTAACTCCCTAGAGCAAGCGATGTGTGTTTCAAGAATGAGTTCACATTGCAAACTATTTAATAAAAGTGGAATTAGTAAAAATAGAAAGAAAATATATGACTACAGAATTATAAGACGTTCAATCATTCACTGTTCAACTTGATATCAGTCGGTTTTTTCATGAGGGGGTCATCCTCTTTGAACTCGGACAAAGGTCAATCGATGACTCTCGGTCCACATTTACCACTGTTGGAAATTTTACATGATTCGGCATGCATGTCAAAATAAGGCGAAACTCTACTGTCATGAATAAAAACATGTGATCTGAGTCAAGAGTAACCATAAGTGAACTGTGCCAAGATTAACCGCAACTGAAATGTGCCAAGAGTAACCGCAACTGAAATGTGCCAAGATTAACCGCAACTGAAATGTGCCAAGAGTAACCGCAACTGAAATGTGCCAAGAGTAACCGCAACTGAAATGTGCCAAAAGTAACCGCAACTGAAATGTGCCAAGAGTAACCGCAACTGAAATGTGCCAAGAGTAACCGCAACTGAAATGTGCCAAGAGTAACCGCAACTGAAATGTGCCAAGAGTAACCGCAAATGAAATGTGCCAAGAGTAACCGCAACTGAAATATGCCAAGAGTAACCGCAAATGAAATGTGCCAAGAGTAACCGCAACTGAAATGTGCCAAGAGTAACCATAATGGAGTTGTGCCAAGAGTAACCGCAACTGAAATGTGCCAAGAGTAACCATAATGGAGTTGTGCTAAGAGTAAACGCGACTGCACCTGTGCAAGAGCAAACAGAACTAATCTGTGTCGCCGAATTACAACTAAGTTATACTACATCAGGTAGTTTATGTTCTTTAACATAGAAGCGAACCCGTAAAAACGTATAGTGACGTCATTGCAATCTTTGGAATCGATTTGTGTTTGTATATCATATTCTTATTTTTATTTTCACTTGCAAATATGTGTGCGTATTGATTCTCTATTGGTGTTTGTGTTTTGCATTGGTATTTGTATTTTTTGTTTGCGTGTTTGTATTGTGCATTTGTGTTTCCTTTTATATTTGTATTTGCATTTATTTGCGTTTGTGCTTGTGCGCGTAATTGTGTTTGGTAGTTGTGCTAGCATTTGTGTTTGTGTTTGTATTTATGGTTGAACGTGTGTATATTTGTATTTGTGCTAGTGCTTGTATTTGTGTCTGTATTTACGATTGTGTGTGTATACGTGTATTTGTGTCTGTATTTCGGCTGCGTGTAGATTTGTACTTGTGCTCTTTGTGTTTGCATTTATTATTTGTATGCGCACAGATTTTCAGTTTTGCAGGTACTTGTATTTGTGTCTGTACATATGGCTGTGAGTATATACTTGTATTTGTGTTAGTACTTTTTGGTTGCATGTGTGTAGATTTGTATTTGAGTTGTTTGTGCATAATTTATATGTCTATGTGTTTCTATATACTTATCTAGGAAGACATCGGTTTTAAGTAAATTTAGATATAGGAGAATGAACTTATCTAGGAAGACATCAGTTTTAAGTAAATTTAGATATAGTACAATGAACTTATCTAGGAAGGCATCAGATTTTTAAGTAAATTTAGATATAGGAGAATGAACATATCTAGGAAGACCTCATTTTAAAGTAAATTTAGACGCATAGCAGAAGGTAACCACCAATACATGCAGATACCTCCTAAATAAAAACATTCGATAACAACATCATCATCATCAACAACCAGAGTATCGTTGTTGTTTTTTTAAATTTTTTTTTAGCTTTTGCTTGAGATATACAGCGATCCTAATATATAGGTACAATTGTTAACTAAATTAAACTTACATCCTGGGCTCACAGACGGCAGAGCAGACAAGACGGCGAAGGGGGCAAGGGGTGGGCGAATGCTACAAAATGGACATAAATCACGCAAAGGTATCCTTATGGTCTCCTCGCCCCCAAAAATAAAACCGAACACGGGGAGAAAAGAAGAGTAGTCTCCCTCTTCAACACTCATTAGTAATAAATCAGCTACGTTTTCCGGTTCGCCAAGTCTCAACAGATTTAGCGACTGCTGCAGGGGCAGACCTATGTTCTACTGTCAGCCAAAGGCGCTTGTAGTTCATGAGTGTTCGGCCTGAAAATTTAAGCTGTAGTGTATTTTGGGTTCCAAGGTCTCATTACTTTGTACGCCAAGTGCTCGATGTAATAGATGAAGTTGTTAAGTACTCTGTGTTCAACGGCTCGTTACGATAGATAGAGCTGACGTGAACTTTGGTTTTCAAGGATTTGTTCTTTGAATTTAATGACTGGTTACGATAGTGAACTATTTCGTGTTCTTTGAGTGGCAAAAACTTTCAGCTAAAGTTTTCGTGTTCTTTGAGTTCCAAGAGCTCCTATGGAAGTTAAAGTTGGCGTATTCCTTAAGTTCGAGGAAGTCCTGGGCTAAAGTTTTCATGTTCTTTAAGCTCCAAGGGTTCCATGTCATTAATAAAAGTATCGCGTTCTTTGGGTTCAAAGGTTAATTGTGAGTTAAAGCAATCTATGTTGAGTTCACATTTTAACTCGCAAAAAAAAAAAGTCCTTAATTCCAAGTGATTAGTCTGTAGATAAAGCTACCAGGGCTAATAATTACTAATAAATATTTTATAGATAAAGTTACCTTAAATCCGCAAAGTCATAATTATGAACAGTTAGGTCACATTTGGCAGCTGTACTCTTTATTGAAAGAGTTATAATATAAGATATATAATATATATAATATTTAGCACCAGTACATTTTATTCACAGGGTTAGAAATACATGTCCCACATTTAGCACTTGCACTTTTTATTCAAAGCATTAAACATATATTCCAGACATTTAACATAATTGTATTCGTAACTGTAATTTTAAAAATGTATTCCAAAGTTATATGTTATTATTTATCACTCTGGAATAAGAACGGTTAAGCAATCTTAACAAAATACTAATTCTCAACACAACCACTAGTCCTTAGCAAAAACCACTAGTCCTTAGTACAACCACTACTCCTTAGCAAAACTACTTGTTATTAGGAAGCCAGGTTTCTTAGACAAACTTACTAGTGCACAACCATTTGTCCTTAGCAAAGCAGGGTTTCACAGCAAAACTACAACCACTAGTCCTTTGCAAAACCATTAGTACTTAGCACACCAGGTTTCCTTCACAAAATTATTAGTCCTTGGCGAATCAAGTTAAGATCCCTAGCACAACCATAGTTCTTAGCGAACCAAGTCCTTCGCAAAGCACTAATCTTTAGCAAACCATGCACTAGTCTTTGACAAAAGCACTAGACCTCAGCAAAACACGCACTAGTCCTTGACAAAAGCAGTAGGCCCTAAATCACTAGTACATGATTTATTTATTCATTAACCAGTAATCACCAAGAGGCTCGTGTAGTGTTACTACTATTATTACTGCTACTAATACTATAACTACTATTATATTATTACTCAGCTCCTGCTGCTGTTACTATTACTGCAGCTTCTACCACTACTAATACTGCAGCTGTTGTTGCTAATGCTGCTGTTACTAGTATTGCTACTAATAATACACTAGTAATAATAGGAACACTAGGGAACATGACATCTCAATTAACTGCCAGGAGATCGCAGACATGCAATACTGCCAACGGTAGAACTTTTCAGGAGTGCCCACATTCTGCAGTGGAACACTAATATCTGCCGAGACCAAGGATGGCAAGCAACCATCCCTCTGTTGGCCATGCAAATCCTTCGAAGCTGAAATATTGATCTTGTATCGAAATATTTCTGTGGCATTAAGTTATAAATTATTAAACCTGGAAATCAGTTTTTCCATGATGATGTTTCAACCATTCTGGAGTCCAACATTTTGTATGCAAATATGTGGCATTAAAGTTCCAAATCATTAAACCTGGAAATCAAGTTTTTCAATGATCATATCTCAATCACTCTGGAGTTTAATATTTTGTATGCTAACGCTGCAAATCTGTCTAACCTGAAATCAATTTATGTCCCAATCTGTAGTCTTAAAGCTCTATTCCAAGTTTGTTAAATTCAAGCCCAGTCTTTTGGCATGGAACTAAAATCTTTCTATTCCCAAACCTAAGTTGGAATCCCAAGTCATAAATCTAAGTTACAGCCCAAATTCGAAGCTGGAATCTGTGACAAAGTAAATTTGCCCTCCCTATTTTAAATTTTAATTGTTATTTAAAGTTTTAAGTTGCTAAATTGTAAGAGTGACCCGACTTTGTGCACTCCTTATGGTGTAATTTTAAAAGTGTTTGAGTTGAAGTAAACAGCCTGAGGCTAGAAATTCTAGATTTACTGCGCCCATGTGGTTTATTAATATGTGACATTGCTTGATACAGTGTATTTATTGTACCACATGCGCAAGGGGATAATAACTACTGTTGCAGGAGATTGTAAATTTTGAGAATAGATGTGAAATAAAATGGAGTTATATTGTAATGAATAAGAAACATAGGCTTGCTCCTTGATTGTATGGTGCAGTCAGCAAGCAGCCTTCTGATTTTTCTGATTTCTTCTTCTTTTTGGTTGTGGTTGTGTCTCACTCTGTGAGTGTGAGTTCAACCCTGAGCTGTGAGTCTCAAGTGGAGCCTCAAGTTCAACTTTCAAGTTCCTAGAAGTTACTCTTCATTTGTTCACTAGTCAACAACCAAGATAAAGTGGTTCTGTTCTAGCTTTGTTTGACAACTCATGTGGAACTCAACATCTCAGATACCATAGATATAAAGTCTCAGATAAAGTGCTGATCCTGCCAGTAAAATACACATGGGTTGAAAATTCGTCCTCATGCGTTCTCTGACAGAACACTTACTTTCTTGGTCATCATACATTTAAATATCATAAGTAAAATACAACAATATAAAATATAGTTAAATTGAAATAGATAAACATGAATATAATGTTAGTTAGGCAAGCAAAACCACATACCTTGGCAGTAATATACACAGAGCATGATTTCCTGCTGTGTTGATAAAGTTAAAATTATGAGTTTACTTTGTTTATACTAGGAGTCAAAACTAGCCTGGATGGTAATACCATGAATTTACTTTGTTTATACTAGGAGTCAAAACTAGCCTGGATGGTAATACCATGAGTTTACTTTGTTTATACTAGGAGTCAAAATATGTGTTTTCTCAACAGTCAGATGCATTCGACTTACAACTAACAGGTGAGTTTCAGGTACATTCACTGGGTGAGTTGAGCTTTGACTGGTTAGTTTAGTGAGTTATCTGGAATATTAAGGTATGTTTCCACCCCGAGGATAAGGGTAAGCATTTCTAGAAGATAGGGTTATGAGTAGTCTATTTTTAGAGGAAGGATGGGTGTGGGCTACATATGCCATTAAGTTAAAAACACTTGCTGATATAAATACAGCAACAAAACACAATGAACACTCACTGAAAGAATTACAGAAACAAAACACAATACACACTTGATAACAAACATACTTGATAACAAAATTACAGAAACAAAAGAATAAACACTCTGTTGGCATATAAATACGGAAAGAAAACACTGAACACTCAATGAAATAATTCAATGAAACATAGTGAATACTGGTTCACTGACATCAATACACAGAAACCACTCGCAGACATAATTATAGTTACAAAACACAATGAATACATGCTCACATAACTATAGTTACAAACATAATGAACACTCACTGAAATATTTATAGTAAACAAACAATGAACAATCACTATCATAATTATAGTTACAAAACACTTGCCTTCTTAATTATAGACACCACACACGAATCACTCCCTGACATAATTAGTGACAACACTACACAAAATACTCCCTGACATAATTACAGACCAGCACAAGAAATACTCCCTGACATTATTACAGACCAGCACAAGAAATACTCCCTACATAATTACAGACCAGCACAAGAAATAATACTCCCTGACATAATTACAGACCAGCACAAGAAATACTCCCTGACATTATTACAGACCAGCACAAGAAATACTCCCTGACATAATTACAGACCAGCACAAGAAATAATACTCCCTGACATAATTACAGACCAGCACAAGAAATACTCCCTGACATTATTACAGACCAGCACAAGAAATACTCCCTGACATAATTACAGACCAGCACAAGAAATAATACTCCCTGACATAATTACAGACCAGCACAAGAAATACTCCCTGACATGATTACAGACCAGCACATGAAATACTCCCTGACATAATTACAGACCAGCACAAGAAATAATACTCCCTGACATAATTACAGACCAGCACAAGAAATACTCCCTGACATTACAGACCAGCACAAGAAATACTCCCTGACATAATTACAGACCAGCACAAGAAATACTCCCTGACATTACAGACACCAGCACGTGAAATACTCGTGTACCTACATTAAACGTCACTCCTTCAATCACGTGTGCACACTCCGTACGTCATTTGTTTCGAACGTGTGAATCTATCCTACACGTTACTTCCTTTGAGACATACACCTACGCCATTCCAAGTTCTTCAATCTCGAGTACCCCACTCTACACCCCGAATGAAAGAGGACATCAAGCGTATCACTAAGCATATTGGGGGAAATTTCACAGTTTGAAACTATCTCGTTTTCTTCGCGAGACTGATAAACGCAGCATCCCAAAATATTGCATGTGCACTTCAAAAATGATAGAATCCCTCAATCTGGCATGCGGACCGCAAGAGTCCACATAAACAGTGATGATGTCTTGACATTTGCGTGCAATGACCTAAGAATTGCAATTTTCAACAGTCACACACAGATTTATGGGTGGGAAAGGAAGAGAAGAAAAATAACAAAACAAAGTTCCGCGATTGAGGGATGTTATTACTTTTCACAAATATAATGTGGCGATGAAACGTCAATGATAAGTTGTAACTAGACTTAGTCGCAGTAGGAAACAAGTCACTAAGAATTGTAACATTTCCCCCGTTTATAAGAAGTGGCTGAATGAAAAGAAAGTCATCTAAATTTATATCGGGTACGATTAACCTGCTTTTGCGTGTATGTATGTGTGTGTGTGTGTGGTGTGTATATGTGTTGAATAGGAGATAAACCATTCCTGACAATTCCTGTAGGAGGATATAGAGTCACCACACTTGGTGAGTCAAAACATTTTGTTTAATTAATTAATTAATTAATTTATCCCTCTAAGCCACAACTCTACGTACTGACGAGATCGTCACAATTACAGTTGTTCCGAGTTTATGGGAAGCATGCCTATCAGGATCAAAGGATCTCATGGCAAATAATTTTGCCCGAACTAGAAAATAAATATTAAAACGAAATATTCAGGCCTGAGCATATGTAGATAAAAGAAACGTAAAAATCGTTTCCATATTTTAACGTCTTACTGCTGATTTTTCACGGGAGATAACTGTAATCCTAAGCCGATACGTATGTGTTAACAGTGAAGGCAACAGTCAGAAGTTGGCCGCCCGAGTCCACAAACCCGTAAAACACCTCTAAAATGTAACGATAGAAATCTGAAGTTGAGCCTATGTAACGCAGTCTGGAATCAAGGCCGTCTAACAACATTATAGGCCCCCGGGCAAAGCAATGCACTGAGGCTCCTAGTACCAAAACAAAAATCAGTGTATGAAATTTAGGTCAAAGTAGTTTGTGAACGAGATTTGCCCCCTTACTATGACACACAATCCCAAGCCATCGGGGTAAAAACAAGAAGAAGTGACGTCAAGAATGAGAGTCAAATGGACACCACTGTAATTTTCTCTGGTACACTGTACCACTTTGAACCAATTTGTGCTGATGACAGCGAAAGTTCATCTGATAGTAGTTTGCATACCATTTCTAATGCTGTTGGAAATACGGAAGAAACAATGACTGACGATACAGTTTGGAAAGACAGAAACAGCTCAGTCAGCTCAGATCAGACTGATGCATTTTTTCGTTCGTATGTAAGGGGGCGCTTCCGGCTTCCTCCGCTTTCGCGAGATGCATTTCTTGCTTGTATCTGTGTTTTTATATGCCTGTGAGCCTTGGACCCTCACAGTGGATCTCGAAAGAAGGATACTAAAGCTACTGAAATGAGATGCTTTTGAAGGTTGCTTGGCATTTCGTATAGAGATCATGCCACGAATAAGGAAATGGGAAACAGAATTAGGCAAGCCATTTTCTACTGGATGAGCAGTTTTTATTATCCAACGGTTAAGATTTACAAGAACCAACCCAGCCAAAGGGCTGAGATAAAAATATATGCATGCTGTAAAGAATTCTATTGTCTAATCACTTTGGATTTGAAGTGGCAAAAATTCTGATCATGAAAGGCAAGCCATTAGCTTAATGGTGATTTAATTGACTGATTGAGAGAGAATGGACTTAGAAATATTTCATGCATTTTTGCTATTGATATGTTATACTTGCATTTTATGTAGAGATGTATTATGTGAGTAAACTATTTTTTCTACAGATTGTGAACTATGATGCTTATATGAAGTATGCTAAGCATTTGACATTGTTTCTACTGCTCTAATTTATTATGGTGTACTTATTATGCACTGTGCTTGTATTGGGCTAATAAATACTGTTGCAGGAAACGTTAAGCTGAGACTTGAATGTAAGAGAGAATGGACTTAAAGAGATGCATACACTTTGTTTCCTGATTATATTTTACAGGGAAAAAGCAGCCTTTGTTTTACCTGAATCTCCCAGTTTATTGATTTATGAACTGCTATGAGTGTGGCAGATGAGAGAGGTATCTACCCCTAGTGTGTAATGTAAGGAATACACTGCACTCTTATGGAATTTCTGGTACAAAGAAGTTACTGGAAATTGCTACAGTTGTTGTTCTGCTTGAGGGAGCTAATATGGCGGAGCACCAGATTAGCCTTAATACGTCTTCTACAACATGCAAGGGAAACACGTGGAACTGACATTAATAACGTGAACAATACACTTGTGACTTTGTCTTGAAAAGCACGTGAAAGACTATTGCAGCTTCGCCTAGACAAGGTTATGTACAAACTATAATTGCTTATCTCTAATAACTCTGTTCTCTGATAAGAACTATCCTATGATTTGTATTGACACTAATCTTTTGAACTGTGTGTTAGGATATAAGATTGTATAGATATTCAAATTATTTGAACGCAGTTTCATGGAAATGTCGATGCCAAGTAATCTTTTTTAAATTGTATTTGCTGCATGTATATTTGATTGTTAATTTAATACATTTATTGATTTTCTTACACATACTGATAACCTTATGTTGGAGAAGAAAGTGGGTGGATGGGGGCTCGCTAAATATCAATTAAAAGACGGATTTATCTTCTCCTTTGGTAATGCGTTTTCTACCAATGGAAATATTATGTGATGGTAAAGGTTTGTCTTTAATGTTGTAGAAGAGAGAAAACATTTACGGCGGCCACATATCCACCAAGTGAAAGATACGAGTGGTATCTGCTGGAGAATTATTAATAACATAACTTAAGATTCTCATCACTTGTAAATAGTTATAAGTGATTAATTAAAAACAATAATCGTAACTATTAACTAGGGTGGCGTTAGCGTCCAACGTCTTGAAATCACGGATATCTACCATGTCAGCCGTTTTGAAGTTACCGACATCTAACTAGCAGTGACATGACAGCTCTCTTTAAGTTAACAACATCTACTAGCAGTTACATGGCAGCCATCTTGAAGTTACAGATATCTACCAGCAGTGACATGACAGCCGTCGGTGAAGTTTTTTACAGATATCTACCAGCAATATCATGACAGCCGTCTTGAAGTTTTACGGATATCTACCAGCAGTAACATGACAGCAGTCTTGAAGTTTTACGGATATCTACCAGCAGTAACATGACAGCCGTCTTGAAGTTTTACGGATATCTACCGGCAGTAACATGACAGCCGTCTTGAAGTTTTACGGATATCTACCAGCAGTAACATGACAGCCGTCCTGAAGTTATGGATATCTGCCAGCAGTGACATGACAGCCGTCTTGAAGTTATGGATATCTACCAGCAGTGACATGACAGCGGTCTTAAAGTTTAACGGATATCTACCATGAGACTTCTTGTCATTTCCACATCTGCTTCCAACTTTGCCTGATTTCACACACGGATGCAGGAGATATTTTGTCCCGTAAGTGAGAACTTTACTGAACGATGGGTTTTGGAGAGTTGAAGGATTGAGTCTGTTTTGGGGACAAGTTTTCTGGGTTTATAATTGTTCCAACAGTGCTGTGCTGGCTAAGGAAAAAAAGACTGTGTCATAGAGGATAACAAAGAGATCTGTGGTTTATGGGACAACAAAGAAGGGTATGAGGTAAGGAACATAACTGGGGTGTGGAGGAAAACAGAAATATATGTTAGGGGACAGAGGGAGCAATTTGGGGTAAACAGAAATGTAGGGTAGGGGACAGAGAGAGTGATGTGGAAGAAAGCTTACTCTAATTAAACAAAAGTCAATGAATAATCAAAGCATTTCTGAAAACGCTAAACACCAAATGGATAATATGGATTATCGTCCCACATGTTCATCCTACTGATGCATCTGGAAATTGCGTCCCTGATGGCAGTGACATCGCTAAAGAGTCCCAATTTTAAAGAGACTGTTTAAAAATCTCTTTTAAATAGAAATATTGCCTTAGATGTCACACATTTCTGTCTCCTCTATTCTAATGCATCCATCACTATATACATGCCTCAATAATGCCACTCTCACTATATGCCTACCTCGTTATGCGCCTCGCTCATTATATGCCTTATTAATTAATCCCTAATTATACGCCACTTTTACATGCCCCCCCTCATTATATGCCTCCCTCATTGTACACTTCACTCACTATATGCCTCCCTCATTATACACGCACGAATATATTCCCACACACGTACATACACACAGACTTACACAAATACTTTCACGCATTGATATTCATAGGCAAACACACGCACAGGCACACACTAACGACAAATACTCACTTTCAATCATTAAAAGCTAGCACAGACACACATTTACATACATATTCACATCCACACAAAAATACAAATAGGCGAACATACACACAGACACAGACTTGCATAGCTACTCACTTTCGCGAATGCACATGCGCATACACGCATACAATCGCACATTTGCACGTGATTTTCGATTAATTGCAGAATTGTACATCTTGTTCACACCTTTAACTACTTTCTCAAAATGACAATGGGGTGAGGTAACTAACAAGAAAGGTAGGATAAGAAAGTCTGGCTCTTAGCTATCATACTGACAGATATATACACGATACTTACCCATAACAATGAAATACACAGAATCTAAAAGTCCGACACTTACCCATAACAATGAAATACACAGAATCTAAAAGTCCGACACTTACCCATAACAATGAAATACACAGAATCGGGCCTTTAACCTGAACAGCGAAATACATAGAATCAGATAATCTGACTCTTACCCTGAACATTGGAATGCAAAGGATCAGGAAATCCTGCTTTTACCTTGAAAGGTGAAATGCACAGGATAAGAAAATCTGGCACTTACCCTGAACAGTGCATGATGCGCATTTCTCTGGCCGAGAAAAAGCGATAATTTTCCTGCAGGATACGTCCTGTCCACGGGCTGTATTACCCGTCGGTAGATTTGACTGCAGTTGACAGATAACGTTAAATGCGTGCCACTTAAGGTCAAGGCCACTTGATGCCACCGTCCGTCTGCTAGTCTATAAGGGAATGTTTCGACGTGGGTCTGTTGGTCGTGGTTGTAGTGAAACCGAATCTCGTCCCGCCGTCCGCTGCTTTCGATCTCTAGAAATCTGAATGAGAAATGAGAAATGAGAAACGTCTGAGACAAAAATATAAAAAAGTTGATGTCTGAGAGAAAACTTGCGATAAACTTAAGACAAAAAAAGTAAAGAAGACAGATAGCGATACGTTTGCGAGAAAAACAGTAGGGCGATAAATCTGAGAGACAAAGGACGTTAAGTCTGAGAGAAGAAACACAAAGGATAATGAGATGTCTGAGATACAAAGACAATGGATGGTGAACCAAAGGAATAGAGACAAAGGGTGATAAGTCAAAGAGACAAATGGTGATGATTCAGAGAGATAATATTAATGAATCTGACAAAGGACGGCAAGTATGAGAGAGAAAAGCAATGATAAGCCTGAGACACAAAGACAAAGGGTGATAAGTCAGAGAGACGAAGGGCAATAAATATGAAAAACAAAGACAGAGGACAGTAAGCCTGAGACAAATAAAGGGCGATAAGTCTGAGACACAAGAAATAAGGCGATAAATCAGAGAATAAAAAAGAAAGGGCGATAAATCTGAGAGGTAAAAAGCAAAGAATGATAAGTCTGCGAGATCAAAGCATAGGGCGATAAATCTGAGAGACAGAAACAAAGGATGAAAAGTCAAAGAGAGAGAGAGAGAGAGAGAGAAATAAAGAATCTTATGTCTGAGAGACAGAGACAACAAAAGGAATGCTGAAGATATGGGACAGCATGTTGGCTGCTTGGCGAAGTTTCAACATGAAATAGAGACGAAATGCTCTGGCATTAACTGCATGGAACTGTTGTGGCAGAGAGCCATTTTGACTGCTTTAGAATTAAAGGGAGACAATTATCATCATAAAGTCACACTGCATATACTGAAAGAAAGAGACAGCGGAAGTGTTGCAAGTCAGAGTGTTGGGAAATGGGGAAAGAACACCTGTCTCGTACTTCAGCCACTACTGCGTTTCAGGATTGACCAGGTACAACGTGTTCAAAGCCACAAGTTTTCAAGATTATTGAAGTGGCTTTCTGAACAATACAAACACGCAACGCACACACAAAGACACAGGCACAAGCACACACTCACACAGACACTGAGAAACACAAACACACACATATATACATACATACCAGCGCGCACACAAATTTATAAAAAGTTTCATTTTTATTCCTGCAAGTGACGACAGTGTTGTTAATAACATTATTTCCACAACAAATACTGTGCATGGAAAATTTTCATTATAGGCCTAATCATATCTCACATTTTATAACGTCACTGACAAACATCAGTGGTACTTCGGTAACATTAGTCATAGTGACCATGGTTCAATGCTTTATGTTGATGAATACCTCTTAGTACTCAGCACTTCAGTGTAGCAGCAAGCAACAGAAAAAAAGACATCAGCATGGCTCTCCACAGTCGTTCACGAGAATGCCCACCCATCAAAAAAAAAAAAAAAAAGAAAGATAAAAGAAAGATAAAAGAAAAAGATTCCAACTTTAGTGATGTTTCTTGAGTAGATTCAGGAACCATATGAAACTGTGACTAAAATGTGTTTGCAAGTGTACAGCTACAAGCTCAAATGGCAGCGCAAATTTAGGGTCATAGGTAATGATAATATTCATAAGAGGGCTGAGAGTAATTCTTATCACATTTGCTGAATTCAGTTTTGTTCCGTTACTGTTGTCCTTTCGTTGGATGAGCAGGCAGCGCTGTTGATTTTACAACACTTTATAACAACGCTGGTGAAGAAGATTAAAATACTTCAAAGTCCGGATATACGGGGTTAATTAACAGTCGTTTTTTAACACTCTAATCGTCGTGTTTATTGCACGACACCAGGCTACTTCAGTCCCGCTAGAAAGCGTGTGAATCTAATGTGACAAATCACCTTAAATACCTTGAAGAATTATTTATCAGTAACAAATTTCTTCAGTCCCGCTTGAGAAAAATAACAAATAGTCAACTGTGACAAATCTTAGAACATTATTTATCATCACGTGGACACGCTGCTACACTTGTATTGGTTAGGTTGAAGATTTCTGATAAACTATGCTGTATTTCTTTATCACGACCTAATTACCATACATTATTCAGGCTCGATATGTCAGTCACAAGTCGCATGTTCAGAGTGAGGCCGAACCATTCCCCCTTCTGCTGACTACAGCCAATAATTGTTTATATCGACAATGGCCAGTACGTCATCGTTGGATCCCTGTCTACCAGGGGTACTTTATTAACTCTGTATCGAAAAGCACGGCTCAATGCAGATCAGGTTGATGTGCTGTTGTGTTATCTCCCTTTCATGGACTGATCCCTCAATTTATTCTGCAACAGTCGTTCACAGAAGAGGGAGATAGGGGGAAGGTGTTAGAGGAAGTGACGACGAATGAAACGGGAAGAGTCGACACCACAAAACCCGTCGGAGCCGTAGGCACCTAAAGGAAGCTAGTCTGGCCAAAACACGCCCCAACAGATAATTTTCTCTGACGACGCGCTTCTAACAAGCTCGGCCGACCTTGGCTGGTGCCGAACGGCCTTGAGAATTTGCTTGTGAAGATTAGACTAAACTCTGGCGCGTGCTCTCGGCTAAGATTTTCGCTGGAACGGTGCTGGACTGGAAACTCTGTTGTAACCAGTGCCAGTTCATGAATTGCGGTCAAGGAATCACTAGCACCTAATTTATAATTAACTAATAACGATCATCTGATAACACCTAATATATGATATTTAGCTGATATTACTAATATATTATAATTAAGTGATAACACATAATATATGATAATCAACTGATAACACATAATAAATATGGTAAATACGAATGACGAAAATAGAACGCCATTATGTAGATGCCTTTGAATGAATAAATAGCAGTTAATTAATAAATGACAAGTATGAATGAGCATATATTAAATGACGATTTATAAATGCAAAATAACAAATTATCACTTACGCAAGTAGAAAGGCAACTAAAGCCAGGACAAGTAGTAAATGAAAGTTAATATTACTAGGACAACTAGCCGAATAACGACAACTAATTAATGTCGAAGTAATTGCAGCTAGTGAATGACAGCCAGTGCAATAAATCCAACCAATAAACGACAATAGGAAATTGACAACTAATTAATGACGAAGTAATTGCAGCTAGTGAATGACAGCCAGTGCAATAAATCCAACCAATAAACGACAATAGGAAATTGACAACTAATTAATGACGAAGTAATTGCAGCTAGTGAATGACAGCCAATGCAATAAATCCAACCAATAAACGACAATAGGAAATTGACAACTAATTAATGACGAAGTAATTGCAGCTAGTGAATGATAGCCAATGCAATAAATCCAACCAATAAACGACAATAGGAAATTGACAACTAATTAATGACGAAGTAATTGCAGCTAGTGAATGACAGCCAATGCAATAAATCCAACCAATAAACGACAATAGGAAATTGACAACTAATTAATGACGAAGTAATTGCAGCTAGTGAATGACAGCCAATGCAACAAATCCAACCAATAAACGACAACAGGAAATTGTCAACTAATTAATGGATGAATGACAACGACGACGGACAGATATTCCATGAGGACTGGTGGACTAACACTCTGCGAATGTCATCCATTAAAGAACAGCTATTAATGACAATGTGACAAGTAAGGAAGAGTGCCTTAAATTTACATGTGACGGCTGTCATATAATGAATGCCACTTCATGAATGACAAGCAATGAATAACACTTCCAATGAAGGCAAATGATAAAAACAAAACTCAAATTTCTTTCTACAACCCTGAACTTGGACATCGCCTAAAAACAGTAGTCGACAACCTTTTTTGTAGCAGCCAACAGCACATTCAAATTTTTAAACAAATGAGGCGGGCACCAACAATTGTCAAAGTTTATTTTCTAGTGGACATCAAATAATACGCACACTGTAATATTTAGTAATATACGACTTGAGAACCGATTATGGTGAAGAGGTCATTTTACACATAAACCTGCACATATTTTACCTACCTGGAAGATAAATTAAGTAGCTGACATAAAATAATTATCACAAACAGTTTTCATCTTATTTATATTTTAAATGTATATTATCGTTGAATTTGTGATCGAAATATATTTATTATTCTTATTTTAACATAGGGAACCAGATGAAGTTAATTAAAATTATTTTTTGTATTGTTACTTGTATTTAGATTTCAATAAGCAAACATACAAATATGAACAAAATCAACACAAGTTTTATTGTTACTTGTAACCGGATTTCAATAAACAAACAAAAGTGTACAAAAAGATAAGCAGACGTTTTACCCATAAGCGCTCATCTGCACAGAAAGGAGAACAGATATTAATTCCCCTGCTTTCTTGTAATAAATCAGTCTGATTTTTGGCACTGCATGTCATTAGCCAGTTTTTCGAGGCTGGGAGAGTAAAATGATATTCCTGTTTGGAAGCAATCGTCAAGATCTGCAGTTTGACATTGTTATGTTCATCGTTGAAAGCAGAACTTTACATAAATAAATGAAATAAATGTAAACTACATTTTCTAAAGCAGGAAACCATTTTTGGTCAAACAGATTCCAAAAATTATTGTGTTGCTTACGATTTTAGATCAAAATAATTGAAAAGGTCCATAACCTACTATCGCCTTTTCTATTCTTACTTGAATGACACTAGCAATGGTAGTGGTAGATATTTTTGTTACCTCTAGTTGGTAAGTACAAGGATTCACAAGAGAGGCAATCGTAGTATTTAGTGATAGATATTTTTGTTACCTCTAGTTGGCAAGTACAAGGATTCACAAGAGAGGCAACCACAGACTCAAAGATGATGAACGTTTGAAATCAATTTTCAAATCGCTCCAGAAGATTTTTAATGTAGATAATCATTATTTAAGGATTAAAATCACTGTCACACAACATTTTCTTCACACTTGGAAATGTACATGAGATAGTGTCTTCATGTGGCATCGACAATGAATGATTTTACAAAACCTAAAATTAGTGACGAGAAATGGTCTACGGTGACTGAAGAGAACCTAAAATGAGATGTAACAGCTTATACTGATATATTAATAGAATCTAAAATGAGTGACGAGGACCTACACCTGCACTACTTTTCACACCTCGTCACGATACACGTAAAGGCTTCGTCGGCCTTGGGGATCACTGGCCTACAGTATTTCCACGTTCTACCGAAGTGAATATCTTTTCTATAAGATTCAAAACACAGTTTGCTATATAAAGAAACAGAAAGAAAGAAACAAACAAACAAACGAAGAAACAAAGAAAGAAAAGGAAAGAAAAGAAAAAAGGAAAGGAAAGAAAGAAACAAAACGAAGAAACAAAACGAGAGCATCAAACAATTAAAGAAGAAGCAAAATAAAAAAAATAAATCATCAATCAAACAAAAAGAATTAAACAAACAAAAGAATTTAAAAAATAGAAAAACCAACCAAACAAAAGGAACATAAAGAAAGAATCAAACAAACAACACCACAAAAAAAAAACAAGAAAAGAAAAAAATCAAACAAACAAAAGAACAATAAGAAAGAAAGAAATCACACCGAAGAAAGAAAAAGAAAGAAAGAATCGAACAAATAAAACAAGCAAACAGAAAGAAATAAACAAAAAACAAATAAGTAAACAGAAAGAAAGAATCAAACAACGAATACAAACATAAAGACAGAAAGAATCAAACAAATGAACAAAATAAACAAAAAGAAGGAACGAATCAAACAAACAAATAAAACAGTAAACCTCAAAGACAAAAACACAGAGAATGAAAGAGATATTGATGTAGAAAAACTATGAGAGAGAGAACGAGAAAGAGTTACAAAAAAAAATAAAGGTCATTATAATTCAAATCTATAATTCATTCAGAGGTAAATTTATTAAAGTGTACACAATTTTGCAAGAATAATTATAATTGGTAAAATGCTAGGCTAGATTTATAACACAAATGTTTGTTGAATTCAGCACGAATTCACTCACTCACTCACTCACTCACTCACTCACTCACTCGCACGCACGCACGCACGCACGTCCATCCATCCAACCATACATCCATCCCCCATCCATCCCCCATCCACCTATATTTACTCGCACACACAACATACACCCAACTTATATACAAAACATTAGGCCTACATGACATTCTAGGAGAGCGAGGCAAGCGAATTTTGACGAAGACTATGACCTCGTGAATAAATATTTTGTACAGATTTCATTTATTGTAGAACGCCACCCATCCCCCCTCGAAATATAATTATTTCAAGTTCGTTGACCTCCTTTCCAGATGGGCCCCATAGACAGAGGTGAACACTCGCGCAGGTAAAAGTGCGCATGCTACCAGACAACGAGGCTGGAAAGATGAAGATTCCTGTGCAAAAAGGGTGTCTGCTGCAACGAATGTTTCCTCTATAGCCGTTCTAGACATAACACTGCCAGGCGGTCTCTTGTACTTGAAGGAGGAACTACTTTACCTGTGTGGTCCGCAAAGTATTTCAGACTGAATGGCTGGTTGGAGCCAGCAGTGATGGTTAGTAGCAAAACGCAGGTGTTTGTTACCGGAACAATTACATTTGATTTGTCTCTCTAGTCACACGATTATATTTACAGTTGCCTTGCTAAACACCTCGATTATGTTGCAGTTGACTTTGCTTGCTATATGATACAGTCAGATGACTTGCTTGTTAGATATCCTGATGATAGTGACACTTGACTTGTTGGCTAGAATTTTGATAATATTGACAGTTGAATTGCTTGCTAGATACCCTCATGATATTGACAGCTGACTTGCTTGCTAGATACCCTGATGATATTGACAGTTGGCTTGCTTGCTAGATACCCTGATGATATTGACAGTTGGCTTGCTTGCTAGATACCCTGATGATATTGACAGTTGACTTGCTGGCTAGATACCCTGATGATATTGACAGTTGACTTGCTTGTTAGATACCATGATGAAATTGACAGTTGACTTGCTTGTTAGATACCATGATGATACTGACAGCTGACTTGCTTGTTAGATACCATGATGAAATTTTTGCAAGACATCTTGCTTATTTTTACTAACCTATATTTCTAGACACCTTGATTATATTTACAGCTGACATGTCTGGATAGACACTTTGATTGTTTTTACAGTTGCCTTGCCAGAGACCTAGATTATATTAATCGCCTAGCTCGCTAGACACCTTGTTTATGTTTTACAGTTAATTTGGCTTGCTTGACAACTTCATTATGCTTACAATTAACTCGGTTTGGTTAACACCAAGATTATGTTGACAGTTGGCTTACTTGACAACTTCATTACGTTTACAGTTCACTTGGCTTGCTTAACACCGAAATTATATTTACAGTTAACTTGTTTTGCTTGACAACTTCATTATCTTTACAGTTACTTTGGCTTGCTTGACACCATTATTACGTTTACATTTAACTTGGCCTGCTTGATAACTTCATTATTCTTCATCTGATTTGCCTGACCGGACGCCTTGACTTTAATTACAGACGGCATACTTTATAACTGTCTAGTTAGTGTGTATGTGCGTGTGTGCGTGCGTGTGTGTGTGTGTGTATGTGTGGTTATAGAATTAATATTAGAGTTAACTTTCACTTGGCTGATTTTCGTCTTTATTTTAAAACTTATTTTATTTTAATTCTATTTGATTTGAACTCCTTCCAGCCCCCTCTCTCCCCCCACAAGTACTAAATATATTTTAAAGGAATAGTTAGTTTCAAGGTAGCCTTCTCTTTGATTGCGGTTGCCTTTCTCCATTGCTCTGATTTGTAATTTTTCTTTTCAAATGTTATGGAAATAATGTGGCCGCGGGTGTCGGCTAGTGGTGAGGGCGTCAGCTGTGGAAAATGGAAAACGTACGCAGAGAAAACCAGTTTGTGTGAAATGGAAAACGTACGCAGAGAAAACCAGTTTGTGTGAAATGGAAAACGTACGCAGAGAAAACCAGTTTGTGTAAAATGACTTGGGATGACAGCATAGCCCGTTTCCCTTTGCAGCCATTTATCAAGTATTCTGGCAAGAGAAAAAGGTTCTGTTACGTCTTTCTACCCTCGATGAAGGGTAGTGTTATGAAGTGCGTAATAATGCCTCTTTACGTATGTTCCAGACTCTGTGCACGCAACATGGTGAATTGCTCTAATTATAGTTCAAACTTTCTGAGAAAAACACACAATGACGTACTCTGTGACTGTATTTCAAACATTGTGATAAACGACATAATGACGTCCTCTCGGTAGTTCTAACTTCGACCAACGACGTAATGGTGTCCTATCTGATGGTAGTTCAAACATTCTGAGAAACGAAGTAATGACATCTTTTCTGACTGAAGTTCACACTTTGACAAACGACGTAATGACGTCCTATCTGATTGTAGTTCAAACATTCTGAGAAACGAAGTAATGACATCTTTTCTGACTAAGTTCACACTTTGACAAACGACGTAATGACGTCCTATCTGATTGTAGTTCAAACATTCTGAGAAACGAAGTAATGACATCTTTTCTGACTAAGTTCACACTTTGACAAACGACATAATGACGTCCTCTCTGTAGTTCAAACCGTGTGACATACGACGTAATGACATCATCTGTGGCTGTAGTTCAAATTTTATGACAAACGACGTCCTCTCTGACTGGAGTTCAAACCTTGTGACAAACGACGCGATTGACGTTTCTTTGAAATGCTTTTTCTTACTTTACTAGAAACAGACTAATGTCATAATCACTATGTTTCATACTTTACTAGAAACAGACTAATGTCATAATCACTATATTTCATACTTTACTAGAAACAGACTAATGTCATAATCACTATGTTTCATACTTTTCTTACTTTACTAGAAACAGCATAATGTCATAATCACTATGTTTCATACTTTTCTTACTTTACTAGAAACAGACTAATGTCATAATCACTACGTTTCATACTTTTCTTACTTTACTAGAAACAGCATAATGTCATAATCACTATGTTTCATACTTTTCTTACTTTACTAGAAACAGCATAATGTCATAATCACTATGTTTCATACTTTTCTTACTTTACTAGAAACAGCATAATGTCATAATCACTATGTTTCATACTTTTCTTACTTTACTAGAAACAGCATAATGTCATAATCACTATGTTTCATACTTTTCTTACTTTACTAGAAACAGCATAATGTCATAATCACTATGTTTCATACTTTTCTTACTTTACTAGAAACAGTATAATCACTATGTTTCATACTTTGAGAGAAGTAATATACCGAGGTCCCTTTAAGTGTGTTTTATGATTTGTAAAATAGACTATTTACGGCACTTTAAAGGAATTTCATGTTGTGTGAAAAAGACACAATGTGGATCCTTTAACTATGTTTTAACTGTATGACTTAAAACAACGTGATGGTACTTTACATTTCATGTTTTGTGGATAAGACCTAATGATGAACCTTTAACAACGTTTCATGTTTTGTGGAAAAAGACAGTGGTGGCCCTTTAGTCTTTAAAATATAATGATTTTTCTTGTAAGTGCGTTTGCTACCTTGCAAAACACAATACAAGGACTCCCGTGAACTGTTTTATATACTTTGTAAGAAAAGTATTAAGGACGACCTTTATCTGGTCCTTTTAAATGTATTTCTTAACCTATGAGAAACGAATCATGCCCTTTTATTTGCGTTTCGTAACTGTGTGAAACGATTTAATGACAACTTTTAATTGTATTGTGCACCTTTTGAGAAAATATATTATATCCTTTAATGGTGTTTCATAGCTCATAAGAAATGCTTAATGACGTCCTTTAACTATGTTTCAAACTTATTTTTAAAGGATGCTTTGCCTCTGCTTGAAATTGGCTTCATAACGTCCTTTAAATGTTCTTTCTACCGGAACGTCATAATGACGTCTTTTTCAGTGGGCTTCAGATCTTAATGACTTTCTTTAACGATGCTTCACGTATTTTAATAAGCGTCCTAGTGACGTTCTTTAAATTGTCATTCATACTTGTCATAAAATCATAATGACACCCTTTAACTATACTTCATATCTTGTAAGAAACGTCGGCATGGCCTTCTTAACGGATTTTCGTGACGTGTAGAAACATAATATTAAAGTCCCTTTGAATATCTTGCTGGTAAAAACAAAAAAATGTCGTAGTGAACTTCTCTAGATGTCTTTTACATTGATGTCTAAGGGACTCATGATGTTACTTTAATTTTACTCATTTCTTTATAATCATTTATTTATTGCTTTTTGTCTCATCTTGATTTAGATATAACGCTTGCATCCACGATTTGCTGAGTCTAGAGACGGACACGAAGACCGACGGAGATTGAAATTCTCTACAGAAGAGATGTATTTGTTTGACATGGGTTTTGAAAATAAAGAAATAATAAAGTCAAGTAAATGACATGGGTTTGAAGTACAGGAGTGAAGTCAGGCAATTAACATGGTTTTGAGATCAAGGAATGAAGTCAGGTAACGTGTGTTGTTCTCGGTAAACAATATTCCAATGGTCATCGCATACATTTAGCTCTTTACTGTCTTGCAGCACAACTCTTTACTGTCTTGCAGCACAGCTCTTTACTGTCTTGCAGCACAGCTCTTTACTGTCTTGCAGCACAGTTCTTTACTATCTTGCAGCACAGCTCTTTACTATCTTGCAGCACAGTTCTTTACTATCTTGCAGCACAGCTCTTTACTGTCTTGCAGCACAGTTCTTCACTGTCTTGCAGCACAGCTCTTTCTTGTGCGCGTTTGTAGCAAGCTGCGTCCGCTTTCTAGCTCCGCCCGACAGATCGGAATTCGTGTTCTCCACGGTGAGTGAGGGAAACAACGAGTCCTCGGTGAGTGAGAGAAAAGAGTTATCAGTGAGTGAGGAAATAATTCGGTCCTCATGAGTGTGAGAAACATTGTTTACAGTGAATGGGGGAAGTCTTCAGTACTCAGGTGAATGAGAGAAACACCGAGTCCACAGTGAGTAACGGAAACATTAAATCCTCCGTGAATGAAGGAATCACTGAGACCACAGTGAGCAACGGAAACATTAAATCCTCCGTGAATGAAGGAATCACTGAGACCACAGTGAGCAACGGAAACATTAAATCTTCCGTGAATGAAGGAATCACTGATACCACAGTGAGTGGGAGGGGGGGGGCACGGTCGAGTCCATAGTAAGGCTTTCACCCTACTCTGGAATCGAACCAAGAACCGTTGAAGCGAGATTACCTCGTTTCCATCGCTGACTCCGAGCAAAAGTAACACGCCACCACAAAGGGAAGAGCCAAGAGCCTAGTAGGTTAGGCCACGCTTTGGAATACACCGTCTGTAATAGCATAATCGGAATTGACTTTAAAGTCAAGTGCATATCACTGAAATCCCAGCTCTAATGAATACGTAGTTTAAAAATCTACTCACCACATAAGACGTTAACATTAACGGATTAACAAGCTTGCTTTCATACCATTTACCAACATACTTCAACATTTCCTTTAGTAGAGTGTAACGCCAAAGTAGGCCAAGGTCACTATCGCCGGGCCGACTAAAAGCCCAGGGTATTGTGATCTATACAGGCTGAGTTTGAAAGAGTGCTTTTAACTTCGTGACGTCATCTCCATTTTCTCCCGTTTATTCTTTATCGACAAATCTTTTCCACACTTACTATGACTCGAGAGCTAAGAGTAAAAAAAAAAAAAATTATCATTTTGTGATCTTCATACAAACGTCTTCGGTCTCTGGAATCTAGACGGAGTGAGACAATAGGCAATCTCGCGCAGGGCTCAGACAGCAATGCTCTGAGCTACTATTTGTCGACAGTGACTCACATAATAAGAAAGAAAGGAAGGAAATACACATAACAAATAAGAAACCAAACATATTCAGAAAGAAGATAATCAGAAGAGAAAATATACCAAGAAATAAATAGATACTATACAACATTTTGTATTTTTAAAAAAATTCCCAAGGAAAATGAAAAAGAAACAAAGAACAAACAAACAATACAAATGAAAGACTACTAAAACATGGAGCAAGATAAAACATATTATATACAAATTTTTAAATATATTATATTCTTAAAAAGAACATATTGAAAGACAGTAACAAAGAAAGCAGTAACTGAGAAAGAAACACAAAGAAAGACATTTTTAGAAAAAGAAGCAACGATGAAAGCAGCAACAGAAAAAGTTAGCAACAAATGATCGCGTGACCCACAGATAGGGAGTCACAGCCATTATATAATGGCGAACTGAAGCTGCAATAGGCAAATCAATTATAAGACTGAAAAAAGAAATGTATTGTAAGGTTTCATTATGTACATGACAGGAGGTCACGTGAAGATGGCCTTAGCAGTAACGTGATTAAAGAAAGCAACTGATGATCTCAACAAGCATGACAAGAATCTCACAAACCTCACAGTGAATAATTAATAATCTCACAAATCTCACAGCCCTCTAATTTTTCTTTAATCCCGATAATTATTCACTGTCGATACTGACAGACGTAGTCTCGGTTACTGATGAAAAGAGGCATTTTCATCGCATTCTTTCATCACAATTATTTTTTAGCACATAATGCTGACAGACGGGTCTTGATTATTGATGAAAAGACAGACAATCTTTCATCACAATAATTATTTATTATTACATAATGCTGGCAGACGTGGTCTAGAATGACTTCGATGACTCTCTACTAACAACCAAAGTAATAGGCTTTTTTTCTTAAAATCTCAGCTGCTAGACAAACACATGAAACAGGCAAGGTATGCCAAGTACTACAAGAGATCTCGGCTAGAAACGCATGAAAGTTGCCCAACGAACATATTTTGTCGTCTGGCAAATTGGAGACTTCTACGAGAAGTCTCTGCTAACCAAAGACTGTTAAATAAATACAAGTGAGCTTGGCTTACACACGAGTGCGCATGCGTTCCACGTTTGGAAAAGGATGAGTGGGGTGGGTTCTCCTAATTGGGAGAGAGGTTAAGGTAGAAGAAATGGAAACTTGTATAGCAAAAGCAATAAAAATTATTTTAACTGACAAATACCTATCTATCTAAATATAACACAAACACATATTAGGAAATCCAATAACAATAGATTAGCAAATATCTATCTATTTATCTATAACACTGACACATAGCAAATAAAATAACGATATATTAACGATATATTAAATACCTATCTGTAACTGATACACATATTAGCAAAAAAAACAATAACAGTATATTAACTGGACAAATAGCTGTCTTACTATAAAATATATATAAACATATTAGCAAAAACATAAAAATATATGAACCGATAAATAGCTATATATATAATATATATATATACATATTGGCAAAAGCAATACCAATATATTAACTGACAAATAGCTATTTATCTATATCATACTGAAATCAAATGAGTACGCAATACAGTAATAAGATACACATTCCTGGCCAAAAGACCTGTGCTGTTCGGGGTAGAATAAGGAAAGGGGAGAGAACTCTCTGTTGTTGCATATGGAGAAATTTAAGCAAGAAACTAAGCACTACTACAGTGTTTCTTAATGTTTCTTTAGTCACTGACCCCTTTGAAAATCTGGTAAAAGCTATGGACCCCCTCACTAGAAAAATGCAGATAAGCAGAATGTAAAAATATAGTGAAAATTTGACTTTCACGGACTTCCTGAAGCCCATCCATGGACCCCGTTAAGAACCTCTGCTACTAGTAAGTAGCTAGTACGCACCCTTACCGCCCTCTGGTGAATCAATTCAACAGTGTGCGCACGTAGAGAACAAAGGAGGGAACTTCTTTCTATGGTTAAGGTGTACGGAAGACAGCTTGAAAAACTTCAAAGATGCCACTAGTACTGAAGAAATTGGTCTCGCTGAAGCTCGAGCCTGGGCGCACTCTGAGGCTAATCACTTTGCGGGGGGAATATGTCAGACACCATTAGATTCCAGACTTCTCCCACTGCAGGCAAATGCCTACATTCAATCCCAAAGTTTCCTAACCACTTGGCGAGTTCCAAGGTCTTAGTGATTCAACGAAAGAAACGACAACAAAACAAAAAAAAATAAAATGCAGAAGAGGACGAAAAAACCCACAAGGAAATGCTACAACAGACTTTAAAGAAATTGTAAGTGTGCGGGGGATTGATGGTGGTGGTGGTGATGGGGATATATTCATTTTGTAACTGACAAAAACCGTCCTAACCCAACCGTCAAAATTAAAAGCTCTGAGTCATTTTAAAATTAAAAAATCACCACGAAAGAATTACACGCTGGATTTGTAAGTACGCTGGTAAAACTGTTGCAAGTCTCATCTTCGCGAAATGGTTAGTCCGAGAGCAGGGGATTGAACAAAAGAAGTAATGTTAGTCCGAGAGCAGGGGATTGAACAAAAGAAGAAATGGTTCGTCCGAGAGCAGGGAATTGAACAAAGGAAGAAATGGTTAGTCCGAGAGCAGGGAATTGAACACAAGAAGAAATGGTTCGTCCTAGAGAAGGGAATTGAAAAAGGAAAGAAGACAATGCCGCAAACATATGAAGTAAACCACTTTCCCTCAGGGTACACGGGTTCAAATCCAGGCTGATAGCTCAGGATCGTTCTCCTCTAGCTCGTGCAAATTAGTGACCAGTTCGTGTCAAAAGAAATTAGTGACCAGTTCGTGTCAAAAGAAATAAAATATCGACTGTCCACTTGATTGGCACTAACGCGACGCTATAGTTTCAGTTTAATCGAAGCCGAAGCATACACAGTAATTATTTGCTAGTTGTTTTTTTTTTAATGTATGTTGTCCCACGGCTCGATTTATTTTTCGAAAGACCACCCTTCAACATCAACGGATGGATCTTAGAGAGGTGGGCACGAACAGATAACAACAGAACGTGGCGTGGTGATATACCCGAGTCTCACTGACAAGCAGTGCAGACGCCGGATATTAAATGGCAAACATACAGATACCTGATATTCACCGATTAAAGACATCAAAGAATAGATCGCGTGTACCTAGCGAAGATATCAGATCAGACGATTAATGGCAAACGAATTCCAGGACGTGGAACTGCTCACAAACGACAGTTCTTCATAAGGTTACAGTGAGCTCAGATGATACGGGAAGAGACGGAGTGGGGTATCCTTTTTATCTCCTCTGCTTGTTTTGTTATGTCGAGGTGAAAGAGAAGTAAATAATCTTAAGAGAGAATGATTTCTTACGACTGACTTTGCAAGGATTAGAGGTAAGGGAAAGTAAATCCTTTATTTTACAAGGATTAGAAGTAATCGGAATTACTTCACTGGGATTAACTGTCAGTGATTGTTCCTAGATTTACGTAGATCATTGGTTAAACGTTTTCTTCCAGAGATTTCATTTTTTATTTAATTAGATCTCTTTAGACTACGTATGATCAGTGTCATTTTGGATTATTATAGTTAACATTGTTCAGATAACTGTCTATAGTCACTATAGATTACTGTCTTTACAAATTAATAATGGAAGTGTTATTTCTACGTCAATTTCGTCTGGGTCATTATAAATTAGTAATTGTGTCTAGTGTCATCACAGATTGCTAAATCAAGTGTCATTGCTATATCTAGACTCGTCGTAGCTGCTCTCAGGCATCATTTCAGATTATTATTTCTAAAGTTATTGTAGACTGTAAATCAAATGACATAAGAAACTCATAATTTAATAAATATTACACTGTCAAGTGTAAATATCCAAAATCACTATAGAATAATATATAATGTCTAGTTCAACTAGAGAATGTTGTATCTAGTGTCATTATGGAATACTGTGTCTAGTTTGAATGCAAAATGTAGTGCCATTTTAGAATGCTATAGCTGATAGTATCATATTAGAATGCTATGTCTAGTGTTATTATAGAAATATACACGTAGGTGTCATTATAGACTGTTTATGTATAGTATTAAATGTTATGTCTTCTGTCATTATATAATTATAAGTCTAATGTCATGAGAGAATGCTAGGTCTAGTGACATTATAAAATGTTATGTCTAATTTCATTACAGAATGTTTTGTCTAGATTGATAGCTGTTACGTCAGCCTCAATGTTTAGGACCGGAGTGACCTTGATTGACTTGTTTGTTGTTTTACAAAACACTCCCACCTCTATTAATATCAGTCATGAAAGAAATACGGCTCGTACTGATATCGCAATAATATTTGTATTTTTGATATCAGTCATTACAACAACAGCATGTGTAGTGATATCGCAGTCATGAAAACAACAATACTTGTACTGATATCACAATTATGCGAACAACAAAATGTGAGCTGATATTATAAACATGAGAGCAACAATACCTGTACTGATATCACCGTAGTGAGAACAACAATACATGAGCTAATATCATTATCAAGAGAGCAACAAAACCTGTACTGATATCACAGTAGTGAGAACAAGAGTATGTGAGCTGATATCATAATCGTGAGAGTAACAATACTTGTACAGATGCCAGAGTAGTGAGAGCAACAATACTTGTACAGATGCCAGAGTCGTGAGAGCAACAATACTTGTACAGATGCCAGAGTAGTGAGAGCAACAAATATGAACTAACGTTTACCTGTACACGTCTGACGAAAACGAAATGATGCTGCCGGAGTCGCCAAGGTCCTGACGAACTGTGGCTAAGAATGTGACGTCATCGTGCTCTTGTAACAGCTGTAACGCTTTCTCTGCTACATCGTCAGGCACTGCTATGTTCCTGTTTGGATCTGAACAATAACAACAACTGAAAAATATTAATAAAACCGTCACAACAGCAAAAGTATAATACGAATGAAACCATCACAACAACAACAGTGAAATGTAAATGAAACCGTCATAACAATAGCTGGAAAATGTGAATGAAACTGATAAACCAATTATATAAAAATGTGAATGAAACCCTCACAATAGCGGGAAAATGTCGTTGAGAATTAAACAAAAGCATGAGTATGTGAAAGAAAATAATAAAACAACAACAGGAATAAGTGAATGAAAATGTTAAAACAGCAGGAAAATGTGAATGAAAACGATACATAAAAATGTGAATGAATATGATATAGCAACAATAAGGAAAATGTTAATGAGATGATGCAACCACAATAAGAAAATGTTAATAAAATTATATAGCAACAGCAGAACAGGAAACTGTGAATGGAACCGTGACAACATCAGGAAATTGTGAATGGAACCGTGACAACAACAGGAAATTGTGGATGGAACCAAAACATCAGGAAATTGTGAATGGAACCGTGACAACAACAGGAAATTGTGAATGGAACCGACACACCTAGAGTGAACCATCTCAACGAAGGTATATGAGCGAAAACTCATAAAACAGCGGGTAAATGTGAATGGAACGGACACAGCTGAACGGAAAATTTCAATGAAATCATCACAACTGATATGTGAACGAAAGTGCCACAACAACAGCAGAAAAATGTTAAAAGAACCATTATAACAGCAATATGAAATTCTGAAATAGAATCGTAACACAACAGACTGAATCACAACATAATGAAAATGTGAATTAAAACGTCAGAGCAACAAATTAAATATATGAATGAAAAGTAATGAAAACATTGTAAACAAATTACTGCGCACAACATCATCAACTACAACATTAGGAAAAACAACAAAGGGAAAGAATTAAACTACTTCACTCAACACCAGTAACTAAAGCAGTAGAAAAAAAATAACAAAGGGAAATAACTAGACACACTTTACGTCAAACAACATCATTAGCTAACGCATCAGAATATCAAAGGGAAACAACTAGACAAACAAATTACTGTGCTCAACACTATCACCTAAAAGCACTAGGAAAAAACAACAAACAAAAAACAATGAAAAATCTATATAAAAGTACATCTTATGAACAACCAGTTTTAACGCTTAATTATGTAGGTAAAATCAAAACAAAAATACTGGCATTTACTAGATTGTGATATAGCGCAATTGCTTTCTTTACTAAGGAAGTAAATAGGTGTGTCATGAGAAAAAGTATGTATGAAGGAAATAAACGTCTTATTATGAACATAAACGTTTGAGTTAGGGAAATAAACATCTGTACAAAGCAATAAAGAACAAACTCCTGTAATAAGAAAATAAACATTTGCAATATGTGTAATAGAACATAAATATGTGTAATAGAACATAAACATCTGTAATAGAACATAAACATATATGATAATAAAAAGACAAAACTGAGTTCTATCGTAAGAACCTGACGACGATTGTGCGGAAAGAGAAAATGATGAAGAAAATCCGACTCAAAATATAGCCCAACTGACCTAAACTATCAAATATCTCTAGTTGACTTTACATTTTAATGAAGTATATATTTAAACTTGAAAAATCCGACAGAAAATATACGCCAACTAACTCAAACTCTCAAAAGCTCTAGTTAACCCTTAAAAAGAATGACATACATAATTAAACTAAGTCGAAAATGAAATGATGCTGCCGGAGTCGCCAAGGTCCCGACGTATTGTGGTTAAGAATTGACATTCTTTTAAAGTATTAAGTATTTAATTATTAATCTTAAATATATTCAAAAAGTATACTTAAATTAAGAATGAATGAATTACATGTTTAAACTAATACAATAGACACTGAAAAACTGTAGCTAACTTTCAGGAAGTAGTGAATTATATACATATATTTTAAACTAAGACAATCCGACACTGTAGCAAACTTTCAGGAAATAGTGAATTATATACATATAAGTTAAACTAATGCAATAGACACTGAAAAACTCCAGCTAACTTTCAGGAAATTTTAAATTACATACTGCATGTAATTTAAACTAAGACAAGCCGACCAGCAAATAAAGCTAATTAACTGCAAACAAAACAATAAACGACTTAAGACATTTAAACTAATGCAATCAGAAACAACATGAGAAATATCGCCTGATCCTATATAGATTCTAGGGACCAGCAGTTGGTGAATGAAAAAAAATGTATATTTATAAATGAACAATTAAAACCCTAACCCATTCTAACTGATTTTTAACTTCAGTCTGACAAGGTGCGTCAGGTGAGTAACTCTTGCAGCGAGAATGTTAATGCACTTCACGTGTGTAATGTTTTACAGGGTACTAGATACACACACTGCACAAAATAATAACGGACAATTCATGAGTGAATAATGTTAGCACAAGTGGCTGCCAAAGCACGCCATTTATAGTCACATTATGACATAACTATTTTAAACCACTTGTCACGTAGAAACAAAACCGAAGGTAAAATTTGGCATGGTGTGCACAAATGCTAAGACCTTCCAGAAAAGAAAGTGTCTGACAGATAAGTCTCTGATAAGTTTTGTAGAATAGTGATTGATAAGTGCTAAACTTAAGTGACTGGTACATTCTGTAGAATAGTGATTGTTAAGTACTGTAGTTAAGTGACTGGTACGTTTTTTTTTTAGTATAATGACTGTTAAGTACTGTAGTTAAGTGAGTGATACGTTCTATAGAATAGTGATTGTTAAGTGCAGAAGTCAAGTGATTGGATAAGTTTTGTAATTCAGTGACTGATAAGTGAACTATTTCAGTTATTGATAAGTGCTGTAATGAGTTAGTTTATTTGAGTGACTGATAAGTTTAGTATCTTGTAAATTTTGTAGTTCTGTGGTTGATAGGTGAAACAGTTCAGTGATTGATAGGTGTTATGTACATTCTTTTTTTCCAGTCGGAGTCGAAGAATCCTTTGTATTTGGGTGGAGTCGGAGTCGGTAAAAATGTCCCGACTAAGACTCCAAATTTTACGAGATGAGGCTAAGACAGATCTACATTTGAACCATGTATGATGGAAAAATAACTTATAAAAAATGAAATAACGTCTTAAAATAGTTATTTATTATAATTTGGTGCATTTTAAGTACTTTGTGAAGTTATTGAAATATCGAGCTAAAAGCAAAAAAAAAAAAAAAAATGTCTGCGGTTAATCAGAAGTTCGTCTGAAAGGTACACAAGAGGAAGATGAGGCAATAGCCGGATCACTACATGTCGCCATTCAATCGCCTTCTTGATCTTTTACCAACGGTAATTGAAGATGAAGATTTTGAGGGGGAAAAAAGTAGACTTGCAGGATTGGTCAAAACATCAGCACTTAAATTTGGAAAATTTTTAAGAAAGAGAAACTCCATCATACATAATTAATTTCAAAATATTTTTTTACCAAAAGCTTGGTAAAAGAAATTGAGAAATTTGACCGTACTTGAAAGAAGTTGAGAAATTTGACCGTACTTCTGAACAGAGCGCTAAAAGTATCCATCATCATCCTATCAACTTTCCATCCATGCTCCACTCTGCAATCCACATCTGAAACGTCCCTCCAGTGGAGCACTTTGCGCCAGGCAGCGAAATCGGCTCGGTCCGGAAGTTGCCCTCACCCCAATAAAAGCAAAAGCTAAAAATGCAATATCCTGCTAACCCGAGATTATTCAAGATTCCGCTTTGACTGTCGCAGCATTTACCACTGACTCAAGTCACTGTGGAACGTTTGACTGTCGCAGCATTTACCACTGACTCAAGTCACTGTGGAACGTTTGACTGTCGCAGCATTTACCACTGACTCAAGTCACTGTGGAACGTTTGACTGTCGCAGCATTTACCACTGACTCAAGTCACTGTGGAACGTTTGACTGTCGCAGCATTTACCACTGACTCAAGTCACTGTGGAACGTTTGACTGTCGCAGCATTTACCCCTGACTCAAGTCACTGTGGAACGTTTGACTGTCGCAGCATTTACCACTGACTCAAGTCACTGTGGAACGTTTGTTTTCTGCCCTCAGAATCGTCCAATGCGATTTGAGAGCTGGGACGAAACAGGGCGTATTATATGGAATCTTTTTAAAGAACCAGTTCACTCTAGATAAACATTATCATAGGTATATTTTGAGGGTCTCTTGTACTAAATTATTATACGATTGAAAAATAGTTTTAAAATGAAATCTATGAAAGTCACTTCTTCATTTCTTTACACGTGTACCTTTACTTATACATACAATTGTACGTAAGTCTATGTTACATTAGTAATAAACTACAGCTGGGGTCAGAGCCTAAGTCTGGAGTCGGATTTAAATATTTTTTCAGGAGTCGGAATTTTTTCTGCTGACTCCACAACCCTGCTCTTTTTCTGCCTCCCCCCCCCCCCCCAAAAAAAAAAAAAAAAAAAGTGCATCTAGCAAAAAGCCAGTTGAAAAAGATGGATTTTATATTTCTGCCTGATTTGAAAGAACACTTGCAAACATAATTCTCCGAAATGGTCCTATCGATGTTTTATGAGTTTTGGTAAAAGTAAAAACAAAACACACGCACACGCTATAAAACATAAACTACAACAACTGTTAAGTTGTATGTCTTCAGCTCACTTTACGCTTGTAAAGAAAAAAAATGTAAAACTCAAATTAATTTCTTCTCACATTTACCTAAGTTGCTTTTCTGTTCAAATTAAATTTTATTTTGGTATTTCATTTAGATTTTATGTTGCTCTGTATCCTGTTTTGCTGATAATAACGAAACAGAAAGATAATGGCATGATGTGCTGAATTTATTATGTGTCTTAGTAGTTTTTACAATATATTAACTCAAAAGTATTCTCTGATCACAGACACTTGCTTTGTTTTCTTTTTACATGTAGCAAGTTACTTCTGTAGCATAATTCTTGTTCGGCCACGTGTTATCTATAGCCTGCTGTTTTGTTGTTTAACCACGTGCTATCTATAGCCTGTTTTGCTGTTCAACCACGTGCTATCTTTAGCCTGTTTTGTTGTCAGCACCATGTTAATATATTTTGTTGTTCAGCCACGTGATATCTACAGCCAGTTTTGTTGTTCCGCTACGAGTTATCTATAGCCTGTTTTGCTGTTCAACCACGTGCTATCTTTAGCCTGTTTTGTTGTCAGCACCATGTTATCTATAATATGTTTTGTTGTTCAGCCACGTGCTATCTATAGCCTGTTTTGTTGTTCTGCTACGAGTTTATAGCATGGTTTTTTGTTCAATCACGTGTCATCTATAGCCTGTTTTGTTGTTCAGCTACGAGTTTATAGCATGGTTTTTTTGTTCAATCACGTGTCATCTATAGCCTGTTTTGTTGTTCAGCTACGAGTTATCTAAAGCATGCTTTTTTTGTTCAACCACGTGTTATCTACAGCCTGTTTTGTTCTTCAAGGGCATATCATTAATAGTCTGTTTCGCTAATGCATTGTTTCGAAGAGCAACAAGAGTGGGGTTCCTTTCTGTAAAAATTGTCATAAATGTCAATACCGAAATAAATGGCAGTTTTAGAAAATTTTAATCTAGTTTTATTTCGTTTTGCAATTGGTATCACTGACTACTTCCGCTATCTCCTTTACTCCCCCTATCTTTCCTCTCCTTTTCTCCTATCCCCTTCCCCCTTCTCTTCCTTCTTTTTTCTTTCTCACCCCCTCTTCCCCCTTTCTCCCAATATCCTTTTCTTTCAGTTTCTCTCTTCTCCCCACATTCTCTTCCAACTTTGTCTCTCTCTTCCCCTCCTCTCTGATCTGTTCAGTTTTCCTTTTTGCTTGCTCGTAAAAATACTCTTTTCCTGAAAGTGAAGGCTGGTTTGTATCGGAGGTGACCCTTGCGGTGCGTTCCAAAGATAACCGCGCCCGCGCCTCTTTTCGAGCATAGCATGCGGACTGGTACAATCTGGGCGCCACCTCCTCACAACGCACCTCTGTCCTGGCCGGCGTCCGCCAGCGATAAGATTCTCCCGGCATTTCATTCAGCAGGAGCTAAACGAGCTGAAAATAGTCCAGGCACATTTCACGATTAGATTAATACGCTTTCATGGTTCGTTGGAAAAGCGAATCCAGAGATTGGAAGCAAAACGTTTACCAAGTTTTGTATCGCGACGTTAAAAAAAAAAAAAATGCAACAGAAAACCTACCAGTTTAATGTACCTGAGAGATTGACAAACTCGAGTGCGGGTAGTTCAAGGAGAGAGAGAATAAGGTCCCAACACCCAGCTATAAAATTCATGTGCATACCTTGAGGTCGGGGTGGGGAAAGGAATGATGTTTCGCTTTCTTTTCCTCAAGATTCTATTTTTTCACCGATGCCTGTGGCTGGTTGTCACGTGAAGAAAAGTGTAACTATATAACCACAGTAATGACGGAGGTAAAAATTTAAGGGCCGCAATCGTCTTTCTAGGTAATTCAACAATTTTCATTGTCAGTCTAAAAGAGCCTTTCTGAACCTGTTTATAATGGAGGAACTCTTGAAATAATTTTCAGGGAACTCCTGCATAATATATCATAATATATCTACAATTTTTTTTCATTGAGATCTTTCTGGGAACCCTTTTAACGACCTCTCGTGGAAGCTTGGGTTCCACGGAACCTCGGTTGACAAACCCTTTGGTCTAAGGGGCTGAAGGACCCTTCCAGAGTTCTGTTTGATGACCGGATGTGTATGGCTATTCTAAATATTTCTTGGTAGTCAAGTGTGTTCATCAAACTTGTGAATAAATAATGATAATCTGTAAACCCCATTGCGCATCTCGGAAGTGCCCACATTCTCTGTAAAACCTTGGATTTCCCAGAATCTTGGTTCACAACCAGCATTCAAGAGAAGACAAGGGGGGGGGGGGAGTTGAATAATAATAATAATAACTAGATAAAAAAAACCTAGCTATAATAAACGTTCTCTAAACTGTACAATAATTGCAGATAAAATACGCAAGACATTCACACAAACCCAATCCATCACACAGGAAAACTAAAAATAATGTAGCAAGACATTCACACAAACCCAATCCATCACACAGGAAAACTAAAAATAATGTAGCAAGACATTCACACAAACCCAATCCATCACACAGGAAAACTAAAAATAATGTAGCAAGACATTCACACAAACCCAATCCATCACACAGGAAAACAAAAAATAATGTAGCAAAAGCGAAATGAATCCCACTAAACACATAAGTATGTTTACACAATAATAACAATAATCCTGTGTACGATGACCTCACACCTAGCATGTATGCGTAACAAGTAATTGCATTCTCAAAAGAAAAGACGTAGAATTATCTGCAACAAATAATGACATATTTACAAATACACAACTACAACAAGAAATGACACGTTTACAAATGTACAGCTATAACAAACAATGACACATTTACAAATGTACAACTATAACAAGCAATGACACATTTACAAATGTACAACTACATTTAAAAATGATACATTTACAAATGTACAACTTTAACAAACAATGACAAATTTACAAATGTACAACTACAACAAACAAAGATACATTTACAAATATACAACTATAACAATGGCAAATTTAAAGTGTACAACTACAACAACGACACACACATGCACAACAACAACAAAACAATGACACATTTACAAATGTACAAATATAACATTTTAAAATGTACAATTACAACAATGACACATTTACAAATGTTCAAATGGAAGAAATAATGACACATTTACAAATATACAAGTACAACAAATAATGGCACATTTACAAATGTACAATTACAACAAACAAAAAAACATTTACAAATGTACAACTGCAACAATGACACATTTACAAATGTTCAGCTATAAAAAACAATGACACAAAATAATGACATTTACAAATGTTTAACTAGAACAATTAATGACACATTTACAAATGTACAACTACAACAAATAATGACACATTTAGAAATGTACAACTATAATAATCAATGACACATTTACAAATGTAAACCTACAACAAAAACAATGACATTTTAGAAAAATACAACTACAACAAATAATGACACATCTACAAATGTACAACTACAAGCTATAATGAAACATTTACAAATATTCAACTACAATAAATAATGACACATTTACAAAAGTTCAACTACAACGACGCATTTACAAATGTTCAATTACAATAATGACACAATTACAAATGTACAACAACAAATAATGTCACAGTTACAAATGTATAACTGTAACAAATAATGACACATTTAGAAATATACAACTACAGCAAACTGACATTTACAAATGTAATTCTACAACAAACAATGACACATTTACAAATGTAATTCTACAACAAACAATGACACACATTTACAAATGTAATTCTACAACAAACAATGACACATTTACAAATGTACAACTACGGTAGTGACATAAAAAAAAGAGACGACGCTATTCTTGATTATGAAAGAGATGTCTCTTGACAGGTATATTTGCACGAGACTTTCATCCCACTCTCAGACATTAGTGTGTAGTTTATCTATCAACTATATGTATGGCATTTATGTTTTAACTATATGTATGGCGTTTTTCTATCTATTATCTATATGTATGGGTTTGTCTATGGCGGTTATCAACTAATGTATGTATGGCCTTTATCTATCAAGTATATGCATGGCGTTTATCTATCAAGTAAATGTATGGCCTTTATCTATCAAGTAAATGTATGGCGTTTATCTGATCAAATATCTAGATATATGAGGTTTATCTATCAAATATATGTATGGTGTTTATCAAACAAATATCTATATTTATGGGGTTTATCTATAAATATATGTGTGGTGTTTATCTATCAAATATGTATATGTATGGCATTTAGCTACCGAGTATATATATATATGACGTTTGTCTATAAAATATCTATATGTATGGCGTTCGTCTCTGGAAGATCCATATAATGTTCCTCTGTCAATTATTTGTATAGTGTTCCTCTATCAAACACTTGTAAGGCGTTCCTCTATCAAACAATTGTCTAGCGTTCCTCTATGAAACATTTGTATGGCATTCATCCATCAAATAGTTGTATAGCGTTCCTCTATCAAACATTTATATCCGTTTCTTTATCAAACATTTGTATGGCGTTCCACTAACAAACATTTGTATAGCGTTTCTCTTTCGAATATCTGTATGGCGTTCCTGCATTAAACACCTGTATCAAACAGTACGGCGTTCCTCCGAACATTTGTATGGCGTTCCTCTATCAAACATTTCAGACTAAATCAAGACAATATTTCTTCTCTTTGTTAACATTACTGTGTGACTTCAGTCCTAAGTACCCGTTTGACCTCGCACATGCATGCACTCCTGCTAGAAGCTTGAGCCCATGACCAGACACAATTACACACCCCTCTCCCGACAACAAAATCGTTCCTCTCGCGTCAACAGTCACGTTCCTCTCGCGTCAACAGTCACGTTCCTCTCGCGTCAACAGTCACGTTCCTCTCGTGTCAATAATCACTCTCCTCTCAAAACAACAATCACTTTTCTCTCACATTAACAATCACGCTCCTCTCAAAACAACAATCACTTTTCTCTCACATTAACAATCACGCTCCTCTCAAAACAACAATCACTTTTCTCTCACATCAACAATCACGCTCCTCTCAAAACAACAATCACTTTTCTCTCACATCACGCTCCTCTCAAAACAACAATCACCTTTCTCTCACATCAACAATCACGCTCCTCTCAAAACAACAATCACTTTTCTCTCACATTAACAATCACGCTCCTCTCAAAACAACAATCACTTTTCTCTCACATCAACAATCACGCTCCTCTCAAAACAACAATCACTTTTCTCTCACATCAACAATCACGCTCCTCTCAAAACAACAATCACTTTTCTCTTGCATTAACAATCTCGCTCCTCTCAAAACAACAATCACTTTTCTCTCACATTAACAATCACGCTCCTCTCAAAACAACAATCACTTTTCTCTCACATTAACAATCACGCTCCTCGTCAAATATATACGATATCGGTACAGGGCAAAGTCTTCTTCCTCAGTGCAGCACTGAGTGATTGTGTCAGCATTGAGTGATTGTGTCAGCACTTCTGGTTAAGTGAGTTAAGAGTTTTCCGCCTTCTTCCAACATTTTTTGACTTGAAGACAGGTTCCATTTACCGCAGACAGTAAAACAAAGCTCTTTTTATAACGGCACACACTTGCTTATGAAACAATTCCCAGTTTCTCATAAACAACGCTTTTTCTTGTTTGTTTGTTTGTGTGTGTGTGTGTGTGTGGGTGCGTTTACTAACAATAAAGTTTTGTTGTGTGGATTACATTTCTATCTTACAAAACAACGTTGTGTTCAGGATGCAATATTGTCTCTATGTTTACACAATAATACTGTGCTGATTATTTTAAAATGTTCTGAGTTAGAAAAACTACGCTGTGCTGAGTATTTTAAAATGTTTCTGTGTTAGAAAAAAACAACGCTGTGCTGAGTATTTTAAAATGTTTCTGTGTTAGAAAAACTACGCTGTGCTGAGTATTTTAAAATATTTCTGTGTTAGAAAAAACAACGCTGTGCTGAGTATTTTAAAATGTTTCTGAGTTAGAAAAACAACGCTGTGCTGAATATTTTAAAATGTTTCGTGTTAACAAACAGCGCTGCGCTCAGAATGTAATTAAGTTCGTATGTTTACAAAATAAAATTATACTTAATATGTACTATATTCATCTTTAGAAAACAGTGTTGTACTGAGTATATAATGATTATCCTGTGTTTACAAAACAACGTTGTGTTGAGTATGTAATCATATTGTTGTGTTTGCAAAATAAATTGTGCTTAGTATATAATAATTTTCTTCTCTTTACTAAACAACGTTGTGATGGTATATAATCACTTTCCAGTGTTTACCAAAACAACGTTGTGTTGAGAATCGTGTTATTGTGTTTACAAAACAACGTAGCACTGAAATTATAATCATGTTCCGATGTTTACAAGACGCTGTATTGTGTTTAATCACAACTCTCTCTGCACAGATCTTCCTTTTGCTTGAATCGGCAGAATTCCCCTCACTATCTAATCATGGATGTGTACTCAAAAGTACATTTTGTATCAATAAATGTACTTTTAGGGATTTTTAATGCATAAAAGAAATACATGAACAAATAAATCAGTATGTTCTTTGTGTTCAGGGCTTTGCAATTTAATCTCAAACCATGTGGCGGTGGTTGTGGTGGTTAGTTGTGGCATGCTTATGGTGATGCAGAGGTTAGTCGGTTGGTATTGAGCTCCATATAGCTGAAAATTTTACTTTCTGTACATGAGAATAATTTTTCTTTCTCGCTTGCTCTCTTACACAGACACACATACAAGTATGCTCTCACATATGCAGACACATAATATACACACACAATAAACACACGTGATGCACACACACACACACACACACACACACACACACATCCACATATATACACACTTTTCCATACAAATAAAATGTATACACAATAAACACACAAATAAATGTAATGCAAGTACACACACGCATGCATATAAATAAAATGTATACGCAACACATACGTAAATATAATGCACACACGCACATGCACACACACAGGTGCTCAGTCAGATTAAAAAGCACATAAGAGTGCAAAAAGCATAGATAAAATTGATTACAAAAATTATCTAGAAACTTTCATTTTCAACAAAATGCCAATCATCAGTGCAATGTTTAAATCCAACTAGTGATTAATGATTGTAATATTCCTAGTAGCCTCCTGTGCACTGTTTTTAGATATGATGTTAGTAATGCTGATTTGTATCACGTGTTTAGTCATGATGTTAGTAAAGCTGTCTTGGATACAATGTGTTTAGTCATGATGTTAGTAAAGCTGACTTGGGTACAATGTGTTTAGTCATGATGTTAGTAAAGCTGACTTGGGTACAATGTGTTTAACCATGATGTTAATAAAGCTGACTTGGGTACAATGTGTTTAACCATGATGTTAATAAAGCTGACTTGGGTACAATGTGTTTAACCATGATGTTAATAAAGCTGACTTGGGTACAATGTGTTTAACCATGATGTTAATAAAGCTGACTTGGGTACAATGTGTTTAGCCATGATGTTTGTAATGCTGTTTCTAATATTCATATTAGATAGATACAAAGTTTCGTATCTGCTGTCTGAATTACTCACTATGATACAGATACAGGGTTGTTGTCTCTAACATTCACTGTGATAATTTATAACAAGATGTAATACCTGTTTACTGGATACAGATTAAAAGTTTAGTTTAGTATACAACAGGATAACTCCGACGTCTAACAGGACAGTTCACCACAGAACATAAATTGCTGGCATGAGGGCCAAACCAACTGCAACCATCATTTTATACATGTTTTCCACTTCTGACGTAATCACTTAACTAGGAGTAATATTTTAACTGGGATTTTATTTCCTTTGGAGATTGTGTCCACCTACAAATCTTACTCCACACACCCGAACACTTAACACACCAGGTAAGTTTCAAATAATTGGACATCAGGTAAGTTTCAAAGTGACTGGACACCAAGTAAGTTTCAACACGACTGGACATCAAGTAATTTCAACACGACTGGACACCAAGTAAGTTTCAACACGACTGGACACCAAGTAACTTTCAACACGATTGGACATCAAACAAGATTCAAAGTGACTGGACACCAAATACTTTCAAAACGACTGGACACTAGGTAAGTTTCAACACGACTGGACGCCAGGTAAATTTCAACACGACTGGACATCAAGTAATTTCAACACGACTGGACACCAAGTAAGTTTCAACACGATTGGACACCAAGTAACTTTCAAAACGATTAGACATCAAATAAGATTCAAAGTGACTGGACACCAAATACTTTCAAAACGACTGGACACTAGGTAAGTTTCAACACGACTGGACGCCAGGTAAGTTTCAACACGACTGGACGCCAGGTAAGTTTCAACACGACCTGACACCAGGTAAGTTTCAACACGACTGGACAGCAGGTAAGTTTCAACATGACTGAACGCCAGGTAATTTTCAACATGACTGAACGCCAGGTAATTTCAACATGACTGAACGCCAGGTAATTTCAATGACTGAACGCCAGGTAATTTCAACATGACTGAACGCCAGGTAAGTTTCAACATGACTGAACGCCAGGTAAGTTTCAACATGACTGAACGCCAGGTAAGTTTCAACATGAATGGATATAAACTGCCCGCTCCTCTTACCACCTCAGTCATCGTGCGTAAAGAGCGCAAACGTGGCATCAAGCACGCCGAAGACTGGACACCCGCCATCCAACCCTCTCTGGCATCGCCTCGTTCCCCCCCCCCCCCCCATCACGTCACTAACAGACACATTTACGTCCTAGTTTAATTCTCTCCCTTACATTTCGTCTGGTGTGCCAAGTGCACCAGGCACTGCCTTGCTCGCAGCCAACGTCAGCAACATTTTGCAGTTACGCACTCTTGTTAAAGTGTGCTACGATCATGTTTGTTCGGTCGTTCATTCGTTCGTTCTGTATGTCTGTACGTCCTTCTGTCTGTCTTTCCTTCATTTGACGTTTTGATTAAATGTGATGATTTCGGAAATGTGGACGTAGCAGGGGTTTCATGCGCAAAAAAAAAAAAAAAATTAAGAAAGTAAATGAAAAAGAATTTTTAAAAAATCAATTAGTCAATCAAATAGCTTCGTTATATGTTATTTTTGTAATCAAATGAAAAAACAAGTGTAGGCCAAGTGCAGAAAATAACCGACATTCCGTCCACAGTTATTTTCGTAAGGTTTCTGTCCATCTACTTATCTAAACGTAACGTCTGTCCGTTTGCTCGCTTGTCTGACTGTCCGTCTATTTGTACAGTTATCGCCTAAGGTTAATTTATATCTATCTCTCTGTCCACCTATGTAGATGTCCCGTCTATCTGTCTGTCTTTTCGTCCCTTCGTCATTCCATTAGTCAGCCTGTCTCCTTATATGCATGTCGATCTATTTATGTCTCCTACACGCAAAATTGTAAGGCAACAAAATGCACGAATATCGTATGTACTGCTCTGAAGAGATCATTCTATCTTCCTCTCTCTACTTAAATGAAAAAAAATGAGAAAAAAAATTATGATGCAGGAAGAGATAATGTCGAACAGGGCTCTCGACGTTCCCCCATCTCTCTTTCTCCTGATTCAAAAGATGCTTCCTTCAACCGTCGGCGTTGTCGGAGAGATAAAACTGCCCAACTGTTTGTGCCGACTCAGCGCGAGCCCCACCACCACACCGGCTGCGACCCGATTTTTTTCTTCCAAAAAACGCGTCTCCTTTCTGACAAACAACCTGTTTACCTGGTAAATAGCGACCCTGTCAGACCTTGGAGTACTTCACAGTTGTCAGACTAAGCTCGCCTCCTGATTCCAACGGCACCTGAGACAACGGAAGTGGATAAAATCCTGCAAAGCCACTGCAGTAGACATTCCCAGACTGAACGTTGAGGAAAAGGCAGAGTTATTTATAGCGTTACAAGCCGTCAGACAGATATTTGTCGAACGATGTCAGGCATGACACACAGTGCAGTGGTCTCACAGTTTCCATCTGTTCTCTCTCTCAACAATATCAAAACATTCCTTAATTAAAATTAGATGAAAGGTTGTCAGTAATGACATGAATGTTCCACTTGTCTAAGACAGTATCAAAGATTCTTTGAAGTAAGGAAGAAAAACAAAAAGACGCCGTTTAATATGCCTTGACATATTCTATAAATTTAAAAATTATTGTGCCAGTTGATCAAAATAAAACTTAGGGAGTTCTAGTCGGTCCAGATCTGCTGTTGCAGGCTCAGGTCCAACATAGCTGTTGCCAAGTGCTTCTCCACTATAGAAACAAAACAATTTGAGGAATCTTGCAGACAAACGTTCTATTATGTATCAATCTGTATTTGATTATTGCTCAACCGTAAAGGGTAATTTGCGCATATCTACCCATTTTACATTTATATCGTGCTCACAGGCAAGCTTTAAAAGCAATTCCAGCGTGCCACCACACAACACCAGAAAGCTATTTTCTTCTCTTAAAAAGTCTCTTAAAAATCATAGCATTGGAAAACTGGATTTTATACAGACACTAGTGTTTCTGCAAACCCCACCTTCACAAAATAGTCCACAAGAAGCCAGCACAGGAATTAAAAATATATCTTTGCTTTTTACAGGTTGACAGTTATTCCAATAGCGTCACTCTCTATTTGGATGTTTTCACTTTCAATTTAACTTTAAGGATACATCTACGTGCAATTCTTCCTCCAACAAATAATGTGAAACACTCGATTTCACAGACAAGATTTAGTACTTTGTGAAACACTCTATTTCACACACAAGTTTTAGTATTTTGTGAAACACTTGATTTCACACACAAGGTTTAGTATTTTGTGAAGTACACTCGATTTCCGACTCAAATGTGACCTGTCACCACAAAAAGATACTTAAGTCGGATTTTGGGGGTATTGAGATATATATATATCAATAGAAAGAAAATGGAAAGGGCTTTCTGTTGATATAAAAATAAAGAGTGTAGGACAAAATATGGAAAAGTTATGTTTGTTTGAAGTGCACTACTGTCCGGACGGCCATTTTGAGAAAATCGGCCTCAAAGATTGAACACATTTCTGAGAGGTTTTTCCTTGGCAACCATATATTAATCTGCTTCATTTGCAATCAGAGTTGAAGAAGACACAATAGCTAACACTGTAATAACTATAAACAACAAATATATTGTTACATCATTTACAAACAACAGTCTTTTTAAGCCATAACGATTAGAATTTCTGTATGCGAGAATGATTATTGTGGCTCACAGAATATTCTAAAATTAAGGCATAATATTGAATTGATACCTCTTTCTAAATCTGATACTAGCTCCACTAAATAAATCACAGATTAAAGCTGCATTACTTTCACATTCTTAAAAAAAATATCGTTTAAATAATCCAGTAATTATAGCACACCTTTCACTTCAGTGTACAGTCAGTTATCGTCAGCTGTCGTCTGCTTCGTCTTTTTCGTTGTTCGATCACGCGATTCGCTGTCCGTGTCACTTTCAGAAGAAAATCCATCAGCTACATCCTCATTAGCAAAATAATCAGATATCAAATCTTTAATCTGAATGCTTTCTTTTTCTAAGATGTTGCTTTCTTTACATGAATTCAACAAATTAGCGATTCGTTTCTCCATGTTTGCATTACGCATTACAGGACGAAACTGTCTCCCCTTGTGTGCGTTTCAACCAATCGCGACCGTCTTTTTATGAGAGCATGCTTGGTAACTTATAGTAAGCTTTGATAAACTGTCTGCGGATTGGCTGACGCTTTTCACTTTGTTTACGCCAAGCACAGCCTTATAAAACATTCTGATTACACGTTATTAATAACCAGTGTCGTCAGCATAAAAATAGGCTTTTTCCTGAGCATTCTGATATACAACACGATGAGGTTCAGCCAGGGATACTACCGTCTACGATCATCAGATTATAGCACTTTTGGGCCATATTTTTCCTTCGAAGTTAGACAGTAGGTCACAAAAAAATAATAATAAAGCTATTTCTAGTTCGAATTAAGGAAAAACACGCTAGTAATTTGTTGTTCGATGGTTTGGGAACACGCTAAAATGAAAATCTCAATTTCACCCATGTAGACCCCCACCTTCGTTTTTGCCGTTTTTCTCGGCTTAGCCTTGCGCGACTTAAGTATCTTTTTGTGGTGACAGGTCACAAATAAGTTAGTATTATGTGAAACCCACTAGATCTTTTTTGTGAAGCACACTCGATTTCACACTCAAAGACGTTAGTATTTGTAAACTTGAAATCCGATATGGTCAATGTGGCAAATGTTCAAGATGCATGCATCAGTCTGGACTAAATGCGGGTTCGAGGAAATGTATGTTTGCCCCAAAAATCCACTTGCGAAAATGTGTACTTGCAAAACACTATGAATCAAAGTATCGTAATTTTACCAAGATATTGGGAGATTCATTTTTTTTATGGAGGATGTGGGCACTTCCGAGGAGCACTGTTTTTAGTAGTGGAGCGAGTCTGTGGTTTCCAGGGAGTTTATTCAGATAACCTTCCAACTCAGTTGTTATGTTTCCCAAGGCTCCTATCACTACAGGTATTATTTTGGCTTTTAATTTCTACAGTTCCTGGATTTCTAAAGTGAAATCTTGGTATTTTTCTATTTTGTTTTCTTTCTTTTGTTTTTACGTTTCTATCACTTGGAACAGCGATACTGATGATTGCTGCCGAGCTGTTGGACTTATTGAGAACTACAATGTCTGGTCTTTGCATAGAAATCACTCGATCTGTTCTTATCTCAAAGTCCCACGGTATTTTGATTTCTTCTATCTCGGTGACTGTTTCCGGTTGGAGCATCCATGCTCTTTCTGGGAATTTTACTCCATAATTCTCACGTAGGTGTCTATGCATGATTTTTGCCATTCCGTTGTGTCTTTTGGTGTATTCTGTTCCAGCCAGAACCAGACATCCAGATAGTATGTGTTCTGTTGTTTTATTCATGTTTTATCGGAGTCTGCATTTGGAATCATTTGAGATTTTCGTGATTTTTATATTATTATATTAAAAGACGCCAAAGGCACCTGTAAATCAGTATTACGCAAGATCATATACAAAAAATAAAATTCCTCATAACTGCAAAAATCATTAAAATCTCAAGGGATCCTAACTGCCCTCCATTAAAATCTCAAGGATCCTAACTGCCCTCCATTAAAATCTCAAGGGATCCTAACTGCCCTCCATTAAAATCTCAAGGGATCATAACTGCCCTCCATTAAAATCTCAAGGGATCATAACTGCCCTCCATTAAAATCTCAAGGGACATAACTGCCCTCTCTGCAAAAGCACGAATGAAAGAGTAGAACGTCCAATGTCAGGATGTTTATGCTAAATCCTTACTTACATAACTAAATATATGACCAACTGAATAACTAAAAGAGGTTTTAGTATTAAATGATCTGTGTAAATAAAGGGGAGTGACTTTCCCAGACAGATGAATTAACATTATTTTTCGTAGATAAATTCCACTCACAGAAAGGGCATTAACTCCAGCGAAAAAAAATGATTTAACTGTTGCTGTTTTATTTTTCAAGAATGAGTCACTCGTTCATCGAACACAGTAAACTTCTTTGTTTGGATATAAAAGCGTTATGAATAAATTATTTTTAAAAAACTCCCACCAAACAAACTGAATACAAACATTGTAGAGTGCTTCATTAAACTGGTTTAGATGTAGGTTTTATTTTTATTTTTATTTACTCATGCGACAGACTACCTATTTGGGGAGAAGGATGCATAAGAGCATGCAGTGTAGATCAACCTAAATCGTTTTACACCAAAGCATATTCACACACACACACACACACACGCGCGCACATGCGCATACAAACTCACACGTACACACACACACACACACACACACGCACGCACATACACATTCACGTGTGCACATATACCCACGCGCGCTCACAGAGCAACAATAACAACAGCAGAAAGAAAGGAGAGGGGATGTATTTATCAAATATTTTCATTCAGGGTTTGGGGGATTTGACAGATAAAAACAAAACATGGTCACAAAACATAGTGCCGATTTACTTTCACATTTGTCCCACAGAGGAACTTAAAATTTCTAATACAAATGTTCACCCACTAAAAACTTAAATTACAATTCCCCCCCTCACAGCAATAAAATAAGTATCAATATTAAAATCTCCACGCCAACAAAGCCTAAGAAAGCAATGGTCTGCTGTCAATTCTAACGCTAAACTGTCAATTGAAAACTGATTGGAAAATGTCACAAATAGAGTTTCTTTCTGCCCTTCCTGAGTGCGGGGATGTTGTAAATGGAAGTCATGTTACTTTCAGAAGTGCGTGTCAGTTGCCACACCCTGAGCAAAGTTGCCACACAACAGCCTCTCAGAATGAGGCGAGTCCAGATGAGAATACAACGGTCTCGCGACGTTGCCGATTAGAAAGCGGAAATTGGTGGGGGGGGGGAGGGATGCAAATGCCTTCGGGCTCAATAAACGGAACGCGTTACACTATAACACCGGACGAAGGATCATATATTTTTTTAATTATGGAAGAGTGGGGAGAGGGGGGTTTTCGACGGTCCAACAGAATCAGCAGAAGGCACTCACACTGCAGACTGGCACAACTGTCCACACATTGGACCACACTAAATGCTGGGAGGATTTGAGTTCGAATTCACCCTTCTTGCTTGTCAGAAGCTCTGACAAAGCAGAAAGGCTCCACTGGCCATACACTGGTCGCTCACTGGGTCGCTCATTGGTCACACACTGGCTACAGCTGACTGACTGAATGGAGGGTGCAGTCAGTCCTGTGCAGGACTCTAGCTGCATGCGTTAAACGTCTATGAACAAACGCCAGCGTGGCAATTCACTAGCTTCTAACAACAATAAGAAAAACGCTCTTTCACTGTTCTGCCGGAATTGACGGAAGGCAAAGAAGAGACATGCCGTTTCTCCAACAGCAGCATTAACATTCTTCATTTCAACTCCCAGTCATTTATTTCGCAACACCATTTCTCAATAGTATTAGTACTGTTGCGAACCCCTCCTTACATCAGTGGAGTTTGCTAGAGAGAGACCTCTTTATATCTGTGGAGTTTGCTAGAAAGTGACCTCTTTATATCGTTTATCGTAGTTTAGAGACCAATAGACACGTTATATCTAGTAATTTGCACCTGACAGGTCTCGCTTTGGCGAAGTTTGCTGGAGAGAGATCTTTTTCATATCAGTGTAGTTATCTGGAGACAAGTCCCTCTTTATATCGGTGTAGTTTTCTGGAGACAAGTCTCTTTTTATATTGGTGTAGTTTGCATATTTGAAATATTTGATTGAAGCGAGGTCAGTGAAGATAATTGAAACTAAATATATATTTATAAATAGCCCTCTGTGGTCGCTTTATCGTCAACAATTAACCTTCTTTACAAAAGCAGTAAAGTAAAACAAAATGTTATGAAAACATAAAAATAAAGAACGACAACACTATAGCAACACAGAATTATTGCTCCCTGGCATCAATAAGCTGTGTTTTTGTTCCTTTGGTAACTGCCAGCAGTGCATGTTTCTATGTGTGTGTGCATATGTATGCATAACCCTATGAGTAACACAATTGTCATGTATGTGTGGATAATGTATGCATAAAGCCATAGTTATGTGTGCTGTTGTTTGTATGTAAAGCACCAAAGCCTGACTTAAATGTGGTGATGATGATAATAGTGATGACGGTAATTGATATCTGGATTTAAAAGGAAGAAAAGTATTTCAAATTTTGCTTTAATACTACTATAAAGCAATGTTGAATAATACTACATGGAAAGTACAATATGCAATGGAAAGTAGAACAATATGCAATGGAAAATAGAACAATATGCAATGGAAAGTAGAACAATATGCAATGGAAAGTAGAAACATAGGCCATGAAAGAACAACAATATGTCATGGAACGTATACTATGCCACGAGAGTACAACTTTCTTCTTGTCGAAACTAACCCTTAACCTAGTTATCAAATCAAGAGTAAAGATACAATCCCTATGATCACAAATCAAGAGTACAAATATAATCCCCATGATCACAAATCAAGAGTACAAATATAATCCCCATGATCACAAATCAAGAGTACAAATATAATCCCCATGATCACAAATCAAGAGTACAAATATAATCCCCATGATCACAAATCAAGAGTACAAATATAATCCCCATGATCACAACTCAAGAGTACAAATATAATCCCCATGATCACAACTCAAGAGTACAAATATAATCCTATAATACCCATGATCACAACTCAAGGGTACAAATATAATCCCCATGATCACAACTCAAGGGTACAAATATAATCCCCATGATCACAACTCAAGGGTACAAATACAATCCCCATGATCACAACTCAAGGGTACACATATAATCCCCATGATCACAACTCAAGAGTACAAAGTACTGTTCGTATGATCACGCCACACTCACACATTTGCGGTTGATGAGCATTCTATTATCTGATTTCTGTCTAAAGAAAAGTGAAGATACAAACGGCAAGACAATCACGAAATCTTCGTGCTCGGCAATGATGATAGGACTAAAATAGACATATTTACGCGTTTTCTCACATCGTAAGCGCCAGGTGATAGCCACCACGCTGTCTGACTGAGAGAAAGAATGGGGAAGAGAGTAGATAAGTGACGGAGAGGAGGGGGAAAATGAGAGAAATGAGATGGGGGGGGGGGGCGAAGAAAAGGAGGAACAAAGAAAAGGATAAAAAGGAGAAGGAAAGAAAAAGAGAAAACGAGAAAGTGAGAAAAGAGATAGAATGAGAGAGAAATGAGATGAAGGGGGGACAAAGAAAGTCACAAAGAAAGAAAGAATGAGAGTTAGAGAAAAAAAGAAAGAGAGAGAGAGAATGAGAGATTTAAGAGAAAATAATCGCAGTTACTGGCATTTTCATAAATTAAATAATTAATTATTGGACGCGACACAGTCATCTAAACTGAAATATTCCATCTTGTGTAATTTATCTGACATCACTGTTACTCAACAAGTGCCTCACACAAGATTTGACCTATTTTATTTAGTTGTGTATTTATTTTAACATTAACAGCCCAAAAAATAAAAGTAAATGCTCCACAAGCACAGCCACGCTAACCCCCCAAATCACAGTGAAGTCTTGTGAAAAGAAAAAAGAAAGCAAACTCAAGGCAAACAGGTCATACGTCAAAGGAGCACTTTTAACTCACTCGTGTCTAAAATTGGCCTTTTCTCTCGCTAATCTTCAACTAAACCCCACCGAGAATGCATATGCACTTGTCTTCGATATGAATAAATATTTGAAATGGACGCGCAGAAAAAAAAATAAATAAAGATTTAAACACATACAAAATAATCTAAGTCTTTAATGTCGAAGCAGTATTAGTGCATTGTCAACAAACGAAAATAAACGAATGAAAAATTGACTGACGTCATAAGTGATCATTCCGTAGTTATGCACTCTACGCGTCACGCCTGATTACAAATTCACATACTTCGGTTAACGGATAGTTAACTTCAAATGGCACGTGCATTCTAGATCACGACAGTCACGTGCATTCTAGATCACGACAGTCAGGTGCATTCTAGATCATGACAGTCAGGTGCATTCTAGATCACGACAGTCAGGTGCATTCTAGATCACGACAGTCAGGTGCATTCTAGATCATGACAGTCAGGTGCATTCTAGATCACGACAGTCACGTGCATTCTAGATCACGACAGTCAGGTGCATTCTAGATCATGACAGTCACGTGCATTCTAGATCACGACAGTCAGGTGCATTCTAGATCACGACAGTCAGGTGCATTCTAGATCATGACAGTCACGTGCATTCTAGATCACGACAGTCACGTGCATTCTAGATCACGACAGTCAGGTGCATTCTAGATCATGACAGTCACGTGCATTCTAGATCATGACAGTCAGGTGCATATTCAAATACTCATACAGACTAATCAGCACATATACATTCGCCAAATCTGCTTGCGCCGGAACCGCCCCCCCCCAAAAAAAAAAAAAAAAAAAAACCAAAAAAAAAAACCCGACACAATCTCTTTTTCGACATAGAAGCTAACACATATTGGCGTTCATAATGAGAAAGCCACACAGGTTAACTCATACACTTGGTTTCATAATGACACAGTAATACAAGCTAACTTATACATTTCCGGTCATAATGAGACAGTAATACAAGCTAACTCATACATTTCCGGTCATAATGAGACAGTAATACAAGCTAACTCATACATTTCCGGTCATAATGAGACAGTTATATAGATTAATTGGAAGAGTTCTGTTCATCAGGAACAAGTCACACTCTATGAACCACATCTATTTATCCCGAAACAGCCTAACTTCCGCAAAATCTGACACACATTTGCTCAAAGACTTACAGGTTAAGCGACTCTCTTGTAGCGGCAAATAGCATTCCCACCCATCCAACACCCCGGAACATTACTCACCTCTATATTCTTTACAGCGGTTTTACTACTATTAGGTGGCAAAGAGTATTCCCACCCATCCAACATCCCAGTGCATTACTCACCTCTATATTCTTTACAGCGGTTTTACTACTATTAGGTGGCAAAGGGTAATCCCAGTAAATATTGTCGAAATGATAATCTTTACAGCATTCGGACCTCATATACTGAAAGCTTCAAGTTTGCACAAAAGTGTTATTAAAGCTCTGTGTTTATAGTTTATATCAGCATCGTTAAATGTAGTGTTATTAAAGCTCTGTGTTTATAGTTTATATCAGTATCGCTAAATATAGTGTGTTTATAGTTTATATTTCAGCATCGCTAAATGTAGTGTTATTAAAGCTCTGTGTTTATAGTTTATATCACCATCGCTAAATGTAGTGTTATTAAAGTACTAGTTTACAGGCTTACGTCGCTAATGTACAATATGAAACGAATTAAAAAAATACTTTTGACAGGAAACTGGGAAAAAGTGTTCTTCTGTTAGTTAAGTGAAAAGGGGGGAAACCGATGTGCATTTGTGTTACCCAAATTAAAAAAAGGCCGACATAGAGAATATAATTAATGAAAACATTTTATTTTTATTTTACAAATTTCCCTTCACAGATGTTGATTGAAAAATGAATAGTTGCTTTGGCTTATCAGTGACGAGACGGTGAAGAGCGAGAAACCGTTAACTTTCTCACCGAAGCATGACTCGCGCCAGATACCCTCCCCTACCGGAGCATGAAGCGCGGCAGATACCCTCCCTGGAACACGGAAGTAAAGTCTGGCATCTCACAAGCTGCATTGCAATTTCCGAGCAATGTCTGGAACTGTACAGCAATCGCAGCCAGCTTCCAGGTCTTTGTGTTACCCCTCCCAACCATTCTTTTTTCTTCTGCACTGGAACAGAATACTAAAGTTCCTATACCAACCCTGTTATTGCTGCTAGAGATGTTGTTGTTATTCCAGTAAGGCGTCTAGGGTGTAGAGTACAACTCTAGTTCAGCGAACGCCCTCACTGAGTGTAAGCGAATTATCTTTGACTGCATGTGAATTATCTTTGACTTCAAGCGAATTATCTTTGACTGCATGTGAATTATCTTTGACTTCATGTGAATTATCTTTGACTTCAAGCGAATTATCTTTGACTGCATGTGAATTATCTTTGACTTCATGTGAATTATCTTTGACTTCAAACAGATTGTTTCTAAATGCAGGCGTGATTGCAGACGGATTGTATTTGACTTTGACTTTAAGCAGATTGTCTTTGACTTCAAGCGAATTATCTTTGAATGCAGGCGGATTGTCGCTGACATTGACTTAAACAGATTGTCTTTGACTTTGACTTCAAGTAGATTATCATCGACTTCTAGCAGATTGTCTTTGACTCTGACTTCAAACAGATTGTCTTTGATTTTGAATTTAAGCAGAATGTCTTTGACTTCAAACGGAATGTCTCTGACTTCAAACGGATTGTCTTTGACTGCAGGGTGACTTCAAACAGATTGTTTATGACTGCATGCGAATTGTCTTTGAGAGCAAGCTGATTGACTTTGACTGCAGCCAATTTAATTTATTAGGAATTATTTTATGGTCAGTTACGAAAAAAATCACTAATTAACTTAGGTTAAGAGTGCGTTTTATAATGGCCGAATTTGATTAGGTAAAAATACATTACATCTATGAATTTTTAGGTGCTGTTTAGCATTGGTTAGACAAGGGTGAATCATAATTAACTTAAAACTATTCAGATAAGACAGAAACATCTACATTTCTAGCATCACTGAGATGCTTTTGAATACTCCCAAGATATATTGAGGCACATTATTAATATTCTACAGTAACCTTTCTCAACCTTTTTACCCTGGAGGAACCCTTGAAATAACTTTTTATGTCTGAGGGAACCCCTGCGTAAAAAATGCTATATCTATGATGCTTACTTTTTTAATCACCATCTCTCGGGGAACCCCTAGCGACCTCTCGCGGAAGCCTGGGGTTCCCGTGAGCCCCCAGATGAGGAACCCTATTCCACAGAAATGATTGTATTTCATTAAGATTTCTACAGATCAGATTAACAATAAAATGTATCAATCTGCAGATTTCATAAATTATCTTTAATTTAGCACATTCGGGTATAATTAAATCAAATGTAATTGATTTTGTTCAATTTTATTCAAGTATAGCAAATTAGTTTAAACACTATTAAGAAACAGAAGGGTATAAATTAATTATCACCCTTCAAATAAAGAATTACCGTACGGATATAACTGAGTATCATTTAGCGGAAGGAACACCCCGATTTGCACAATTTACTGTTGTTATACAGGTAGATGCATCCCAGTTATTTAGGTAAAATTACTTGTAACAATAGAGTCTCGTTCAGATACAAGGAGGAAGCCAGTCTAGTGAGATTCAACGTCCGTATAGTTATATCCACATAGTTACGTCGTCGAAACAGTTATAACGTCCATAGAGTTATGTCCACACAGTTACATCGTCCATAGAGTTATGTCTGCACAATTACGTCGTCTATACAATTGAGTCTGTACGGTCGACCAGACAATTAAGCCCATAAAATTATGTCCACATAGTTACGTCCATGTCCATAGAGTTACATACATGTCCATATATCTACGTCATGCACAGAGTTAAATCCAAAGAGTCGTCAACACAGTTAAGCCCATAAAATTATGTTTATACAGTTACGCCCACACTGCTACATCCACAATTTACGTCTACATCAAACAGTTAGAGATAAAGATAGGCAGAGAAGGATAGAGGAGATCGAACTCCAATTTGGTCATTCACCGCAAAAACCTATCTATCTATCTACCTACCTACCTACCTACCTACCTACCTACCTACCTATCTATCTATCTATCTATCTATCTATCTATCTATCTATCTATCTATCTATCTATCTATCTATCTATCTATCTATCTATCTATCTATCTATCTATCTATCTATCTATCTATCTATCTATCTCCTAGATTTAAACCATTCATGCGGTCAAAGCTAAGGTTTCGAATATGGGCACCATGCATGGTGTGTGTGTCAAATGCTTTCTTGAATTGCCAGCGACCCTGAAAGAGGAATGATACCTCTCACTGCTACAACGGAAACAACTCAGTGACTAATACATGTTACCGCCGCAAGGACAGAAAAAGGAAAAAAGGGTCATCATGCGATTTGTCAAAGGAGCAGCATGTTGCTCATTCACAAGAGGAATCTCTGGATCGAAAACTGTTTTTTACAGATACAGCACAAAAATGTAGTCCACTTGGCCACAACAACTCTACAGAGAAAATCATAGACATACTTTAACACAGACTCCGGAAAATTTTACCTAGGAGTTGACATCGTCTCACGCTAAGCCAGAAAAATGCCTTCCTATGCAGATTGCTAATTGACTACACATGTTGCTGTCTGATTGGACAAAGGACTGTCTATTCAGAAGACTCACTTAACGTATCGATCACTAACTACTTGGATCATTAACTGACCAGATATATCACTAATGACAAGACAGATTACTACGTGTCTAGAGAGAACAATGCACGCCTACAAAGTTCAATAATCTACAAGCAGAAATCATTTACTGTGTAGACATATCACTAATAGCTTGACACTAAAAACTTCTCGACTAGGCTGACCCATCCTTGCTTATCTATAGATCACTGCATGCCATAACATGCTAAAGGTGTCCTGTGTATTTAGACAATGGACCTTTAACTCTAGACGTGCTACATGGGAACTGTATACCTAGATATGTTAAGGGGACCTGTATACTTAGATATGTTAAAGGGGATCTATATAATCTCGACATGGAAAAAGGGATTTGATGACCTAAAAATGCTAAAGGGGACTTGTATACAAATTGCATGCCAAGACAGAATACTGCTCAACAAGACAACCACACACACGCACAGAGACCACACATACGCACACACACACGCACACACACACAGACACACATACGCACACACAAACAGACACCTACACCAACAAATGTATGTTTCATCTCAAAGTGTTCTTGAACAAAATAAATAATTTTAAAAAATCAAAGAAAAATCTCAACGTATTACTAAGTGCAGAGTCAACCTTTTAACATTGCTTCTTGAAGTGACCTGCATATCATCGGGAAAAAGACAATTTATTTTCGTACCACAGTTTTTACATAATAAGAAAAAGAAACGCCATTAAAAAAAGAGAGAATGGGAGAGGATATCGTTTTCCAATTTCCTTGTTATGGAGTTCGCGGCTGTTGTCTAGAACGGCATTGGGATCATACAAGATATCTCTGACAGAAGGCAGTAAATTCAAACTCCGCCATTTCTATTCCAGCAGTCTTGGCTTTCCATCAAATTCGTCCGAGTTGTCGTCGTCCTACTAGGAACGTGAAGGGAAAATAAAATAAAAATCTCTATATCGGGGTGTGGGGTGGGGTGGGGAGAGGTTAATGGTTATGCCAAGCCAGAGAAAACCAGAACTGTTGGTCATCTTCAGTCAGGATATATGTGGATCGTTATCTTCAGTCAGGGTACACGGGGATCATTCTTATCTTTAGTCAGGGTATACGGGAATCATTCATAGCAATCAGGGTATATGGAGATCGTTCATCATCTCATCAGGGTAAATCGAGATCGTTCATATCTTAATCAGGATCTTAGTCTCTCTGTACTAAAGAGCATATAACTTCCTTACACATCACTCTGCAACTTCCATTTCAATGGAGGTAGTGATGATGATAACAACGAAGACGACAATGATGGGGGTGGTAGTGATGGTGATGATGACAATGATGATATTGTTTATTTTACCTGTTCAGTGACAATATATTTATTTGACAAAAAACAACATAAAGATAGACCCATGCGAAAACTCATAAAGACTCGTTCCAAACATTTCAAAATTCGAGGTTTATTATCGATTTATTGGTCTTCATACTACGAGTGATCAGATAAACTTCTGGTCAACTCATCCTTTACCTGATCAAACTACTAGTCAATCCATCCTTTACCTGATCAAACTACTAGTCAATCCATCCTTTACCTGATCAAACTACTAGTCAATCCATCCTTCGTGTAATCAGACGAAACAATCGCATAATCTAAGTTAAAGTCCAGGCTAGTTACATATCCATCGGCTATTTAACGATCGCTGATTCATTCAGATTTAGTATTTATAAATACCGTTTGTGTATAGATAGATAGATTGATAGATAGATGGAAGGAAGGATGGATGGATGGATAGATAGATAGATAGATAGATAGATAGATAGATAGATAGATAGATAGATAGATAGATAGATAGATAGATAGATAGATAGATAGATAGATAGATAGATAGATATTGATATACAGATATTTATTTCTACTGGTTCCTTAAACCTTTCACTAATGAGTTGGTTGGCATGTTTAAAACGATATACTTGTTTTAAACATTTTGTATATTCCTCGTATTCACAATTAAATTTATTAAATTGTTTTCACAGTTAGACAAATAGATTGGTTAAATTATGTTTTCACAATCAGAGAAATAGTTTTGCTTCTCTGTGTCTTCATAGTTAGACAAATAGACTTGTTAAATTATGTTTTCATAAGTAGAACAATACACTTGTTAAATTATGTTTTCATAAGTAGAACAATACACTTGTTAAATTATGTTTTCATAAGTAGAACAATACACTTGTTAAATTATGTTTTCATAAGTAGAACAATACACTTGTTAAATTATGTTTGGACAACGTTCTCTAAATATATATAACAGTTTCGTAAAATAAACACACACACACACACACACACACACACACACACACACACACACATTCTTTTCTAAAGTTCCCTAAATTATAGGCAGTTTTATCAAAGAAACCCCAACGTGTCCATATTGCTTGCTACACAAATAGTTTTATAATCATCACTTCATCTAGATACTTTCATAAGATCATGTATTTATCTCTCTTTCCAGATAAATAAGTTTTGTGAAATCCTTTTTGTATACTTCTCTAGACAAATAATTTTGTAAAATGCACAATTCTTTAGATAATATATGTTTTGTAAAATCATGTTTTCACAATATTCTCCAGATAAATAAGTTTGTAAGAACACTTTTGCAAAAGTGATTCTTTCAACAAAGAGTTTAGAAAAACTAAACAAAGTTTTATTATGATAATCTCTAGATAAAACGCTGATGAATATGGATAAGCGCAACAACGGATATCGTCAAAGTATTATCTCTGTCTCTCTGTCACTCTGACTCACTCGCATACAGACATACTCACACACGCACACGCACCACGCATGGACACAAAAACGTGATGTCAATAGTGGTCATAGATTGAAAGTATTTCCAATAAACAACAAAGGGAGGTAATTTAAACACTGGTCTTTACACGACTCGAAAGTGGGTCTACTTCTAACGATGACGCTGGGATGACGCTGCCTACCTAGACAACTACGCTAAGTTGACAATGTTGGTGATATGACTGACTACAGCTCTTAATTTGATAACCAGTATTTTAAATCTTGATACAAATACAGTACATTGATGAACACTCTAAACTCAAAACCACTTACAGAGGCCGCATATACGCTACAAAGACTTTTGCGTACAGGTATTAGAGTAAGACCACGTGATGTCGACAGACGTGTAACACTTTAAGACGTAAGTATGGAGGTATCTGCTTTATCTTGAAGAGATAATTCACTTAAGTACCCGGGGTTAAGAAACGAAAAGCAAATAAAAATAGCGTGCCTTAGGCAGCAATATGAATGGATTAACCCATTAACCCCTTAAATACAAATGATTATTCAATTTCACGTTCTTGATTGTGCGGTCAACGGTGTGAACGTGAAAAAGGGGGAAGGAATGCACAATAGACAAGTTTCGACAGGTATTTAGAGCTCCAGACATTAAGCCAAAAAAGTAAACAGGGTATGGTGTGTGTGTGTGTGTGTGTGTGTGTGTGTGTGTGTGTGTGTGTGCGCGCGTGCGCGTGTGCGTTTGATTCCACGCCAATCGGTACGCCAGCCAATTGGTTCGCAGGGAAGGGCAGGGGATGTGTTCAATTCTGCTTGCCTAAAATCCGCAATGTCTGAGTTGGCGTTTGTTTTGTACAGGTTAACGTGTTCCAGGAGAAAAATGAAGAGGAAGCAGAATTTATAATAATTATGCTTGAGAAAAAATATTTCAAACTAGCTCTTTTTAATAAATGAAAAAGTAATCAGGCTCACTATAACTGTTTTATTCCGATGAATTAAGAACCTAAGAACATTCTAATGTTTTGTTTTTTATATACAGTATTTTCTGTTATAGTATAGTCTACACACTATGCATTGATGTTCTCATATAGCGTGGTTGAAAGGTTGCGGTACAGTGCCTTCTGATATAGTACATTCTGATATTCTAATACAGTATATACTGATAGATAGACACAGTGTCTTCTTATGTTCTGATGTAGTATATTCCGATATAGTGCGATCTGATGTTCTAATATAGAATGTATTAATATTCTGATAGTGTGTTCCAATACTATGATGTATGATATTCTGACATTTTGATTGTGTTCCAATACTATGATGTATGATATTCTGACATTTTGATAGTGTGTTCCAATACTATGATGTATGACATTCTGTCATTTTGATAGTGTGTTCCAATACTATGATGTATGGTATTCTGACATTTTGATAGTGTGTTCCAGTGTTGTGAATTAAGATTTGTGTGACGCCAAATCCATTTAGTTAAATATTATGATTATTATTAATTAATTAATCGTCCGTAACTAATTGCATGTGAGGAGAATCTTAATTTATGTTATTAATAATTCTCCAGCAGACACCACTCGTCTCTCTCACTTGGCGGATATGCAGGCGTTGTACACGTTTCCTCTCTCCCACAACATTAAAGACAAACATTTACCGTCACACAATATTTCAGTAGGCGAAAAACTTCTTAAGGAGAAGACAAATCCGTCTTTAATTTATAATTAGCAAGCCCACATCTGCTCACTTTCTTCTCCAAAATATAGTTATCAATATTTATTTAACAATAAATTTATTAAATGAACATATAGATATAACAAATACAATGAAAAAAAATTACTTGAAATCAATATTTCCATGAAACAACATTCAAATAATTTTTATACTACGTAGTCTTATATACTAAAATATAATTCAACAATTTAATGTCAATACAAATCACATGGATGTTCTTATCACAAAACAAATATGGAGTTATTAGAGATACACAATATTAGTTTCTATGTAACCTTGTGTATATGAAGTCACAATTATCTTTTTCACATGCTTTTCATACTAAAGTCAAAAGTTTATTGTCCACATCAATTCCACATGTTTCCTCTTCAAATTATTTAAAAAAAACATTGATCCACTGCTAATTCTCTCAAGCTAACCTGGGCACTCATTTGCTATATTATCAAGAAGAACAATGATTGTAACAGTTTCCAGTAACTTCCAGAAATTGCTCGATGCAATCAGCATACCTTGCCACCATACATCAAAGTGTAGTGTATTCCTTATACTTACACACTGAGATAGGTGATTCCTGCATCTACCACAGTCAGAGCAGTTTACATTCAGTAAATCAGGAGATTCAAATAACAGAAGGAAAGGCTGCTTTGTCCCTATAAAAATATAATCAGGGAATAAACGCTAGGTTTCCAGTTCATTCCTTTTTCAACTCCATTCATTCTTACATTCAAGTCTCATCTTACAGTTTCCTGCAACAGTATTTATTAGCCCGATATACGAATACAGCATAATAGTTTTATGAGCAGGTTCACTAGAAATAATGTCAAGTGTTTAGCATGCCAAATATAAGCATCATAGTTCACAATTTGTAGAAATAATAGTCTACTCACATAATACATCTCTACGTAAAATGCAAGTATAACATAGCAATAGTAAAAATGCATGAAATATTTTAAGTCATTCTCTCTCAATCAGTCAGTTAACTCACCATTACGCTAATGGCCGCCATTCAAGACTGGACATCTTGCCATAACAAATTGAAATGATTAGACAATAGAATTCTCTACTGCATGTAAACTTTTGATCTCAGCCCATTGGCTGTTCTTGTTCCCGTAAATATTAACCATTGGATAATAAAAGCTACTCATCCAGTTGGAACTGGTTTGCATTTCATCAGTATTTTCTAGCTTATTCTCAACTCGAGTTGTTTACTTCAACTCTGACACAAAAATATTATCATCATAGGGAGTGCTCGAAGTCGGGTCACTTCGACAATTTAACAATTCATATAACAATTAAGCTTAGAAATAGGCAAATTTACTCCACCACAGTATGTTATTCTGATATAGTATTTTCTGGCGCTGAAATACCGCGTAATCTGATGTTCTTGAACTTATTTTCTTATCATGATACACTGTGTCCTTTTTTTGGTTTGATGAAGGAATTGGCAGTCATGAACGAAAATGCATCTTTTAATAAAATCTTTACATCATGCATTACGAAATGATTGTCTCATTAATTTCAGCGTGTAATAGCATCATCTGATGTCTGGAGCAGAGTGGTGCAAAAAACAATTTGTCAAATCATTATCCAAGTGCTCGGGAGAAGTCGAAGTGCGCGTGCGTGTATGCGCATGTATGGGTGTGAGAATTATGTGTGTACATGTGTGTGTATGTGTAAAGGTGTTTATATGTATGTGTGCATGTTTGCATGTGCGTCTGTGTGTGAGTGTATATGTATGTATGTATGCGTCTGCACGTTTGTATGTGTTTGATTGCGTTTATGTGCATGTCTGCATATGTGTGCATATGGGTGCATGTGTCTGTGTGTTTGTGTGTTAGGTAGAAAGCCAGTATCGAAGGATAATATAATTAGCCTCGAGCTTAATATCATGAACTTATCAAATTTGTTGTTTTTAATCTCATATGAAAAGCACAACCACCACCCATTACCATATCATCCCGGTGTAAATTACAGTGTTTTCAAGATTAAAAGAAATAAATAAATGAAAGTTCATTAATTTCAAAGCCTTTGATTTACAATACTATATAAATAAAACAGCACACAAAAAATATATAAAATAAATATACACATAACACTTTTTCAGACATTCATGCACAAACATACAAATATATAGAGATAAATATAAAAGAAGCTATTAGTAGATAAAGTAATTAAAAATCACACACATGAAAATATGAATAATAATTACTAAGGTAAAAACAAGACTATACTGCAATTCTCTATATTGTTCATCGTTAGAAAATAATTTTAAATTATATAGAAATGATAATAATCACTTATTGAAAGTATACCTATATTGCTATTCGCTAAAAGTATAGATCATTAATATTATCACTAATAGTAATAAATATCGGTATTAAATGTAATATATATATAATGTATATATAAAGAGTGCACTTAAAAACTTTCGTCATTGATATAAAAATCGCACATAACTCATTTTAATAATAGTTAGAAATATGTCTATGAGCTAACAATGACTTTAGATATGAAGTATGATTACTTTAAATTATCAGAAAAATAATTTACCAGACATGGTCATCATCAGTCATTCTTTGTTTCCTCGATATCTCCAACATCATTAGAAATGGTATGCGAACTATTATCATACGAACTTTCGCTGTCATCAGCTCGAATTGGATGAAAGTGGTACTGTGTACCAGATAAAATTACATTCGCGGCCATGTGACCCCCTGCCTGACGTCACTTCTGCTTGCTTTTACCCCGAGGGCTTAGGGGTCATATATCTTAGTAACGGGGCAAATCTCGTTCACAAACTATGTTTGACCTAGATTCCATTTCACTTGGTCTTTAAGAAAGAGTTCACCCATGACGACTTCCTTTTCATCAACTGTATCTTATCACTGGAGCAGAGATGATTGTATAACTCTCACCGTATTCTGGGACAGTCCTATTTTTTCATAATACGTCTAATGGCTAAAACTATGTACATAATATGTACATTATTAAAAAAGTACATAATTTAATTATAAAGGACCAGTTTCAAAATAATTAGCTAGGACACATATGAAACTAATGAAATTTCATTTATTTATAGTCAAGTGTGTCTCACATCAAAGAAACGAATCTATCTAGTTAGTCACAAATTAATTTCGCTCCAACTAGGAACTTGGATGTGGCGCATGATGTGCGTTAACTAGTCAAATGGAGTTAACTAGTCTCTTGGTCATAGCTTCGAGTAAATGAGTTATAATTAGTCGTTTAAATATTTGTTACCTAGTTCAAAGTATGTCAATTCGTGTGAATATGTGAGAGCTAGTTAAGAAAGACATCAATTCGTGCGATTGTCTTGGCTAGTCAAAAAGGTAATGATTTGTCTGAATATGTGTTAGCTAGTACACACGTATGTGTGGAGTACATTTAGTAGTCTTAATTGTCATATTTGTATTCTTAATTGTCATATAAATTATTAAGTTGTTTAAGTAACCCGACCTTTGGGCACTCCTTATGATGGTATTTGTGTAAATGTCAGAGTATGTTAGCTTGTCAAAAGAGTATTAACTCGTGCAAATATCTTAGCTTGTCAAAAGGGTATTAACTCGTGCAAATATGTTAGCTTGTCAAAAGGGAATTAACTCATGCAAATATGTTAGCTAGTGAAAAAGGTATTAATACGTGGAAATATGATTGCTAGTTCAAAAGACATTATAAACTCAAGTGAATATATGTTTGCTAGTCAAAGGGGCATTAATCTGCTTGAAGCTTATAGAAGATGTATTAGCCAGTCATCTAGGTATTAACTCGTTAAAATGCAGTCCAAAAGGTACAGTGCTAAAAGTGGGTGCTAGCTAGTCATTTGAGAGTTAGTCCGCCGAAGAACCTCGTTTGCCAACTCCTGAAACGTGAGCGACACCACCCAAAACAGCTATTCCATAATTACAGAAGTATATATATAAAAAAAAAAATGAAATAAAATATGGGAGGTAAGGGAAACACGCGTCAGAAACGGCAGACAACTAACATCAACTTCAGTCGGGTTCCTTGTACCCAGAGCGCTGGCCGCACGCCATAAATGCTTGTCCCAGATATTCTTAGACTGGGCTGGCAAGGCAGAGGTAGCATATATGGCTGGTGTCAGTCGTATTTAGAACACCCAACATTTAGTCCCTTTCCCGCGTTTGCTTGTTACCTGAACGTGTCTGCTACCTTTTCGAAGTGAAATTGACCACGTGTTCAACTCACCTTACGCATTTGCCAGTACAGAATGTCAGTAAGTCAATTGTCAGCAAAGAGAGTCAGTAAATTATTTGTCAGTACAGAGAGTCAGTAAGTTAGTTGTCAGTACAGAGAGTCAGTAAATTATTTCATTAGAGAGAGTCAGTAAGTTAATTGTCAATACAGAGACTCAGTAAGTTAGCTGTCAGTAGAGAGATTCAGTAAGTTAGCTGTTAGTACGGGCAGTCAACACAATTAGTTGTCAGTACAGTTAGAAGTCAGTAGAGTTAATTGTCTATACAGGTGGTTAATTCAGGTAACTGTCATTACAAGAAATCAGTACAGATAATTGTCAGTACAGGTATTTGTCAAAACAAGAAATCAGTACATATAATTGTCAGTACAGGTATTTGTCAAAACAAGTAATCAGTACAGATAGTCGTTAGTACAGGTATTTGTCAAAACAAGTAATCAGTACAGATAATTGTCAGTACAGGTATTTGCCAAAACAAGAAATCAGTAAAGATAGTCGTTAGTACAGGCGGATGTCTTATGAGGTAAGTGTATATACCGGTAGTCAATTTAGGTAGATGTCATTACAAGAAATCAGTAAAGGTAGTTGTCAGTACAGAGGTATTAGTCAAAGCTAGCAATCAATACAGGTAGCTAGATTTTAAATACAGGTAGTTCTCGGGATAGGTTGTAGTCACAACCAGTAATCAGAACAAGTAGTTGTCAGTACAGGTAACTAACTGTCAGTACAATTAATCAGTACAGGTAGTTGTCAAAAAAACCAATCAGTTCAGATAACCGTCTCTACAAGTAGTTGCCAGTAGTCGTCAAAGCAAGCAAGCAATACAGTTAATTGTCAAAACAATTAATAATTACAGAGCTGTCAGTACAAATATTTGCCAAGTGATCAATACTGGTAGTTATCACAACAAGTAATCAGTGCAGGTAGTTTCAAAAGGAATAATCATTACTGGTATATGTTAATATATATTTAGGTAGTTGTGAAAGCAAGTAATCAATACAGATGGTTGCTAACAGATAATCAATATAGTTAGTTGTCAAAACATGCAATCATCACAGGTAGTTGTCATAACAAGTAATCAATACAGGTAGCTAGATTTTAAATAGGTAATCAATACAGGTAGTAATCAAAACGAATAATTAATAGAGGCAGTTTTCAAAACGAGTAATCAGTACAGGTAGTTGTCAAAACACGTAATCAATACAGTTATCTAGTTGTTAAATAGGTAATCAATATATGTAGTTGTCAAAACGAATAATCAATACAGACAGTTTTCAAAACGAGTAATCAGTGTAGTTCTTAAAACGAGTAATCTGTACAGGCAATCGTCAGTACAGGTACTTGTCAGTATAGCAGTCATCAGAACATGCATTTATTACAAGTACACAACAGTCATCAGCACAGAGCGGTGTCATTATAATATACTGTCAATATGCGATGCCGTGTGTATGCTCTCGGTGCATTATATTAGTAGAGTTTGACAGTTTGTAGAGTCGTGAGTATTTCAGTGTATACTATAATTCCAAATACATATAGCTAATACAAGCACTCAGTTGAGACAGTCAATACAGTAGCTACAGTACAAATTGTTAGTACAAGTATGTCACTACAAATTGTGGTTACAAATAGTTATCAGTAACGGTAACCAATACAGTTTGTTGCCTATAGAATTTTTCAGCACATAGATTGTTAATGCATGTAGTGACTTCACAAACTTGTCAATACAGACATATGTCAGTTTACTTTTTCAGCACATATACTCCGACTGTAAGTGAAACACTCCATCTAGCTTTTGTAGAAAGAGGAGCACTCCATCTAGCTTTTGTAGAAAGTGGAGCACTCCTAGCTTTTGTAGAAAGTGGAGCACTCCATCTAGCTTTTGTACAAAGTGGAGCATTCCGTCTAGTTTTTGTACAAAGAGGAGCACTCCATCTAGCTTTTGTAGAAAGTGGAGCACTCCATCTAGCTTTTATGGAACCGGAACACTCTATCTAGCATTTGCAGGGTTGGCGCACCATTTAGTTTGCTTAGTAATTGTAACAGCCCGTTCAAAAGATTTTGAAAGTGGAATTCAGAAGAAATGGAGCACTCCATCCAGCTGTAGAAAGTGAAACGCTCCATCTAAATTTGTAGAAAATAAAACACTTTCCCCAAATTTGTAGAAAGTGGAACACTTGTGTAAAGGAAGTGGAATTTTACAGAAAGCGGAATACGAGATCTTAAACGCTCCTTCCGTCTTAATGTAGACAAGGAACATTCCATCTCATGATACGAGGAAAGGGAGGGAACTAGATGATTGTACAGAACGGGGGAGAAAATATCTAAGAGTTTGTGAAAGTGGAGCAAATCTTGTAGTTGTACATTATTTGTAAAGCGAAACCTCAATGTTTCATTTCGTCAGTGAACTCCGGGCTTGCCCTATCCATTTCGCTTGACGTCCTATATAATTTTCCTGACACCTCACAAATTAGACATTTAACAGAATATTTATATTTCTATCACATTATCATCTTGTACTAAGCACTATTTTCACAAAGGGTCTTTCCATCAAGATGCAGAGGAAGCCTGAATTAAATCCCTGTTAATAATTTAAACGTTTTAAAGCGTCTCATTCTCAAAACGGTATAACAGAACGTTGAAAAATGTAAGGCGTTAGAAGCCTTGGGGTTTGGGTGAGTTTTATTCAGATTTATCTTTTTGTCAGTATATGTTTAGCATCTAATAATAATTAAGGAGAATTGCAGCTAATGGTTTATTTGACAAAAATGTGTGTGCTCTTCGGTTGTAAAATGTGTGTGAATGTATGTGTGTGTGAGTGTGTGTGAGTTTGAATGTGCACACCAACAAACCCGACTTGAGAAGAGTGTACGTCAATTAGAAATCAATGAACGTCATGAAAGGGATGAGATTTGAAACCATTGTCCTATGGTACAAAGAGCCAGGACTCGTGGAACCTTCCCACCATCTGTGTCTGCAGGTGTGGTTCTAATAGCTTGTTCCAAATTGCCAACAAGAAGAGACGGTTTTGCTGTTGACGATGAGTATATTTTAGAGAGGGTGTGGAGGTTGTGAAAGGTGTATAGGTTGATCAAGAATGTTGACGTCATTAGAAATATGGGCAAACGAGACTATGACATCCTGCACCAATGACGCTTGCTGCACTGAATGTTGTTCGCCTGCTTCGACATGAACAAGTAGGCACACGAACAACCGATACCTACACCACCGCCTCCCCCCCCCCCAAACAATACAGCAATATATTTGTGGAACGCAAAATTTAGATTTAAATTCGAAATCTTTACTGGAGGTTGCGTCACGCATTGTATGAAGAAATAGCTAAAACTACGGGAATATCATACAACCCTTGTATACCACTGAAACACAGATACAAAATACAGTTAAAGGAACATCATGTAACCGGAATAGTGAATAATCACAAAAATAGTATACAACCATGGGCATATACAAACACTGAATACTATACAACCACAGGAATACTGTGGAACCTCAGGAATGCTGTATAATCTCGGGAATACTAAAACACCATACGGATTATGAGGAAGATGCAATATAAATATTGAGTCAATGACAGTACATAAACATTAACAGAACGAGACCAGATAAATTATAAAATGGCAACTTGACATGAACACTGTAATTTTACTAAAATAACAGCATTACAACAACGACACTACATGAATAGTAGAGAGAGCTCAACTAAGACTCCAAAATGAGAAAGAAATGGGACAACAGACCAGAACTGACACAACAATGCTATACACACTGACACAGTGACATTACATGCACTGACACAGTGACACCACACGCACAATCAATGAAAGTGACATGCGCACTTGGTGGACTCGCACAGTCTGTGCACGTTCGGCCGACAAAGCCAGACAGAGTTAAGGGGATTGAACGCAGGTGGCCTCCACTAGTTGTCTAATTTTCAGAACGCGCAAGTATTTCTTATCGAGTCTGCTTATCACATTGTCGAAATTAAATGTTATTGTACACGCTGTTTTGTTTCATATCGCCATAATTATGCACAAAACAAACGTCAGTATTACTGCTGAGCTAAAACTGAGTAGGGATGGAGGTAAGGTTTGTAAAAAAGGGGGGAGGCACAAAAAAAAAATCAGCGCTTAAATTAACTAGCGATTGTAGATGGGGAGGGGGGGAATCATTAACACGTGGAAGAGTACTGGTGGTGCCGATGTCCGTACGGTGCGAATAAAAACAAACTTGTATTTCCCAATGAGCTTTTCACAGTTTTTTTTTTTTTCACATGTGACAAGGTATCAACGACGTCATTTCACCTCTCATTCTCTTTCACCCATAATATATCTCCTTTTTCTATCCCTCATTCTTTCTCATCTATTAATTCCTACCCATAATGCATCTATCTTTTATCATAACTCTCATTCTTTTTTCGCCTGTTAATTTCTACCCAAAATGCATATATCTTTTTTCCTCTCATTCTTTCTCACCTATTAATTCCTACCCACAATCGATCTCTTTTTATCCTCTCATTCTTCATCACTCAGTACTTACTACCCACCAAGTATGTCTCTTTTTTTCCTAGCAATCTCTCATTTCCTCTCATTCAGTCCCTACCAGAGTGCCTTCCATTCTCACTTACCCTTTATTTTCGACTAACAATGCATTCTCCCTTTTTCGACTAACAATGCACTCTCCCTCTTTCGACTAAGAATGCATTCTCCCTCTTTCAATATGCAATGCATTCTTCCTCTTTTTTCTTTTTTAATTTTTTGACTTTCTTTTACAATGTGTTCTCCCTCTTTGCTTTTTTTTTTTTTTTTAACCATTCTGAAGTTTCACATGGTTCAGGGACTTTTGACTGAATCAATAACCTTTCAGTAACTAAATACATCGGCTGACTAATGACTCATGAAATATTATTTCCTTTTCATACAAAGTAAATATCTGAAAGAAGCTGGACAATATTTAAGAAAGCATTATTTCCAACTTCAAAAATGTGCAGAATATTGTCATTGACAATACGAGTACTGACATTACAACAAGAGTGAAAAGGTGAGAGGCCATAATTAAGTACGAAGTATAAAAAATGACACAAGTAAGTAGTTATGGACAATGACACAAATAAGTAGTTATGGACAAGGACACAAATAAGCAGTTATGGACAAGGACACAAATAAGAAACATGGACAATGACACAAGTTATGGACAAGGACACAAGTCAGAAGTATGGACAATGACACAAGTTATGGACAAGGACACAAGTTAGTAGTTATGGACAATGACACAAGTAAGTAGTTAAGGACAATGACACAAGTAAGTAGTTATGGACAAGGACACAAATAAGAAGTATGGACAATGACACAAGTAAGTAGTTATGGACAAGGACAAAAATAAGAAGTATGGACAAGGACACAAATAAGTAGTTATGGACAAGGACAAAAGTAAGAAGTATGGACAATGACACAAGTAAGTAGTTATGGACAAGGACAAAAATAAGAAGTATGGACAATGACACAAGTAAGTAGTTATGGACAAGGACACAAATAAGAAGTATGGACAAGGACACAAATAAGTAGTTATGGACAAGGACAAAAATAAGAAGTATGGACAAGAAAAAGATAAGAAGTATGGAAAATGACACTAGTAAGTAATTAGGCACAGTGACACACAAACATGAAGAAATGACATAAGAAAGACACAGTGTCCTGTAATGAAGTATACACTGCCCAACACTACATAAAGGTAGGTCAATGACACATAAAGAATTAATTATTTTTCGTCCGTTCCATGTAGTTTGAATAATGCCACATTAATAAGTATTTACTTGCCAACCCTTTAATATAGAGATACAGTACGATAATTTGGAAATAGCTTGAACTAGTTATTTTCCGCCCTTAATGTAGACACACGTGTAGAAAAGCTTGGACTAGTTATTTTCCGTCCATAATGTAGAGATTAACACACGTGTAGAATAGCTTGGACTAGTTATTTTCCGCCCATAATGTAGAGATTAACACACGTGTAGAATAGCTTAGACTAGTTATTTCCGTCCATATTGTAGAGATTAACACACGTGTAGAATAGCTTAGACTAGTTATTTTCCGTCCATAATGTAGAGATTAACACACGTGTAGAATAGCTTAGACTAGTTATTTCCGTCCATAATGTAGAGATTAACACACGTGTAGAATAGCTTGAACTAGTTATTTTCCGTCCATAATGTAGAGATTAACACACGTGTAGAATAGCTTGAACTAGTTATTTTCCGTCCATAATGTAGAGATTAACACACGTGTAGACGAGCATGGATATATGACAAAAATATTATTCGTGAACAAAACAAAACAAAACAAAAGATGAAAAGGGGTTTTGCTAAGATCATAACAATCAATGGACAACAGAAAATGTTCGCATACACTTACTTTCCAGTAGAATGGCCAGTGTGCTGTTGTTGGGACCTGTCGTAACATGGTAACCGTTAGACGTCTCCGTATTATTAAATGACTGCAAGAGGTCAAGGACATTGCGAGAAGGGAAGTCGCTGATGCTAAACCCTGCACACATTCAGTAAAGATAGTTCATATTTAGACTTCAATGCTAAACTCTGCACAAACTCAGAAAAGATAGTTCATATTTAAACTTCCACACTAATTCAGAAAAGATAGTTCACATGTCTGCAAGCCACATCAATACAAACATTACAAAGTAAACATGTTTACAAACCATGTCTGCCAAATATGTCTCTAACCACAATATAAATATTACCAAGTGAAATATGCATATAAGTCAAATTAGCATAAATATTACCAAATGGAATTTGTCTACAAATCGCATAAACATAAATATTGCTAAATAATAGATGTCACACAGCATTAAATACTACCAAACAGCGCAAAACTACTATTTATTTCAAGTAACTATAATGAATTACACATAGCCAACATTATACACAGCCGACATTTATATATAGCAAACATACATATAAAACATTGTATATAGCAACCATTTAACAGTACAATAAAATATTAATATGACTTGCATGTCCGCTATATAATAAACTGAATATTTTATACTACACGTAGTACGCTGACAACTGAAAAGTTGTGCATTTCAGGGATGGCAAGTCTGCCGCTACCTTTAGGCACTTTTGGCTCAGATGCGGTGCTTCCCAATGTTCCAATGTACCATTCCAACCTCTTTCGTTTCCATCTTCTGAAACGCCAGAGTTTTAACTCCAAGAAGCTGGAGCTTGTCAGTCCTTGCCCTCTATATCTGCATCTTTGACCTTGACGTTTCTGTCATTTGGTATAGCATCATCGATGATAATTTTTGTCTTGTTGTTGATGACAACTACTATGTCTGGTCTTTGTAGAGGTATGATAGAATCTTTTCTTATCTCGACCTCCCGCCCTCTCCTCCAAATCTGTTTCCTGGATTGCTTCACGTGAGCCTCCATATTTTCTTTCCGTGCGGTTTTAATCTCGTAATACTCGGAACAATTCTTGTGGTTTTAGTCTCGTAATTCTCGGAACAATCCTGTGGTTTAATTTTGTAATTCTCGAAACAATCCTGTGGTTTTAGTCTCGTAATTCTCGTAACAATTCTTGCGTCTTAATCATGTAATTGCCATGTCATTTCCTGCGCTTTTTATTACAGTTTGTGTAACAATCGATTGTAAAGAATGTGTGTGTGTGTGTGTGTGTGGGTGTGTGTGTGTGTGTGTGTGTGTGATGTGTGTGTGTGTGCATGGATGAGCGTTTGTGTGTGCGTGGGTGGGTGGAAATGTGTATGTATGTGTGTGGATGTGCACACGAACAAACCCGAGTTGGGCAGAGGGTGTCAACTAGAAATCAATGAACGTCATGGAAGGGATGAGGTTTAAACCCTTGTCCTTTGGTTTAAAAAGAGACAGGACTCGTGGAACATTCCTACCACCTGTCTCTGCAAGAATCGTTCTGCGACACCTCTGGGCACCCTTCACTCATTATGATTATTATTTATTAATTAATAACACAAAACTAATTACAATTGATCGAGAATCTTAATTTATAGTGATTAATAATTCTCTCACAAGACCAACATGTCTCTCACTTGGCGGATTATAAGGGTGTAGTAAAACTCTTTACACAATAATAAGAGAGACATTTTTCTGCCACATAATGTTTCATCAGGTGGAAACTTTGTACTAAATGAGTAAAGAAATCCGTGTTTTATTAATATTTAACGAGCCCCCATCACCTACTATTACTACAACATAAGGTTTTAACATATGTGCAAAAGGGTTAATGAATTTAATAACAAATTTACTAAATCAACAGTTAAAATATAAAACATAATCAAAGAGCATTGAAATTGACATCACTTCACAACAATGTTTGATTAACGCTGGACAATCATTCAGTTTATCCTAGCATAGACATCAGTAGTCAATTAACGTAGATATATAATCAAGTTCATAGATGTCATCACGGAAATAAGAGTAGAGTTTTAGAGAAATGATGAAAGTCAAATGCGCATAACCTTTTCAAAGATGGTGGCTGTTGACAGCATGTGTTCACATTCAACAAGTCAGTGTCTTTCTAATTTAGAAGACAGTCCAATGTAACCCTTCTAGGAACATTATACAACTGATCCAGAATCTTCGACTGCACTCACAAAGCACACAGTGGATAATTGTCCAGAATGTCGTATGTGCTATCAAGCACATCAGGAGGAATGTTTCCAAAACTTAATGTGTGCTACTCAGTAAACCACAACGAATGTTTAAGAAACACTCATGAATTCTAGAGACCAAACTAGAGCCTCAATTTCCACCATATTGGTTCTTGAAGGAATTCATAGGAATCAACTGACAGCAATACGTTTAAGTTTGATGACAGCGCTAGAGTACAGTAATAACTGTAGTCCGAAATGGACACAAGGTTATAAAAAAAGTGTGCTCCTTTCTGCATAAGTCAAATTAAGGCAGAACTAAATTTCAGGCATATTTCATCTCTAAACTCCTTTCTCTTGAACAAGGTCGGGTCACGTTAACATTGGCAGCAATATATAATCATTAAGTTTAGAAATAGGGACAGGCAAATTTACTCCACCATAGGTTCAAATAATCTATTCTAATTTGTCCCACAGAACAGGCGGTATTGCTGCTGTGTGTCCTGCAGAGACTGTTTCCTTGAGGCTCACCAAGAGTGTTGAGGTTAAGCGTCATACAAGAAACAAGTAAACATATAGAAGATAGCCTATAACATTGATGCTTGTTGCACTTACTGTTGTTCAAACATCATTATCGTGCTTCGACATAAACAAGTATACAAAAATCCTCGTGTTTTAATCTTCGACATAAACAAGTATACAAAAATCATCGTGTTTTAATCTTCGACATAAACAAGTATACAAAAATCCTCGTGTTTTAATCTTCGACATAAACAAGTATACAAAAATCCTCTTGTTTTAATCTCGTAGTTCTCATAGTATTTCTTGCAGCTTTACTGTCACAATTCTCTTGACAATTCCTGCAGTATAATGTCGTACTTCTCACAAAGATTCCTGTAGTAAATTATAATTCTTACAACAATTCTTGTAGTATAATGAAATTCCGATAACAATTCCTTCAGCATTTATTCCATACATTTTATGTAATTTCATGCAGTTTTAATCCATAATTCTAATAATATTTAGCGTAAGTTTAATCCAATAAATCATAACATTATTGCAATTTTAATCTCATGATTTTCATAATATTTAGTGCAGTTTTAATCCCATAAATTTCATAATATTTAGTGCAATTTTGATCCCATCATTTTCATAATATTTAGTGCAATTTTGATCCCATCATTTTCATATTATTTAGTGCAATTTTAATTACACAACTCTCACAATATTTAGTGTAAATTTTAGTCCCATAATTCTCATAACATTTAACAAAACAACACATACACATTATAATCAAACACATTTAAAGACATTTACACAAAACACATACAAAACACAAATACATCAACAAAAAGCACAAAGCACTCTTTCTCTCTCACACTCTCTCTATCACTCTCTCTCTTTCTCTCTCTGGCATTTAACGTCGCTCTGTTGAGGATAAAATAAGTGGCGACTGTATTTCAGAGTGTGAATGAGAGCGTGGGTGTGGGTGTGAATGTATAAATATGCTCTGGAGATTAATAAATTTAATTCACTTCAGGATCCTAATAAAGAAATAACGACTTTTTCCGAAAAAAGTTTTTTTTTCTTTTCTTATAGGCTATTATGTATGACTCAATGGGCAAAATTTTATGTGCGTTGGCATTTAAGGTCACGCTGACAAACTTCAACCTTCCATTAATGCTTTTTAGAGCAATGTCAAGGTTTCTTGTCAAAGTCCTGCACCTTACGTAAACACATTAAGAGGGCAAGTGGGGTAAAAGGGAAGGAGAGAACAAAGAGAATAAAAGAAGGGATGAAGAGGGAAAGAAGGATTAATAAGTATCAAGAAGGGATCCAAAGGGTACCAAGAGGGTCAGAGGAATTGACAGAGGTCAAGAGAAAACGAGAGGGTTAAGAGGCATCAAGAAAACAAGAGAGGCCAAGAAAACAAGAGGGATAAACAGGACTCTGATGAATAGGAGTAGAGTTGATAGAATAAAGATAAATGTGACAATGAGGTGAGGAATTAGACCAAATCAAGGGAAACAAACGGGCAAGAGAAATCTAGGAGTCCGAAAGTGAATAGAAATCAAGGACAGGACACCAATGCAGAATTCAAAGAATCACGTATGATCGTATGAGATTACAAAGATAAGGTTGATTAAAAACGTAATCTAGATTAAGAAAACTGAAGGGTGTCAAAATATGTACAGACTAGGCAAGGAGTAATAATAATAAAGGCTCAATAGAAATCAAAGGGTCGGTAGGAATCAAGAGGACAAGTGAGATCACATTAAAAGCAACAGGAATCGAGTGGACAAGTGATATCACACTAAAAGAAGGGTAAATAGGAATCAAGAGGGCATTTGGAATTAAACTGAAAGAATGATTAATAGGAATCAAGTAGGGCACGTGAGATCAAATTGAAAGAATAATTAATAGGAATCAGGTAGGAAAGTGAGATCAAGTTGAAATGTGGAACAAGAGGAAAAGATAACCCAAGACGAAATATTAGTAGTACTGTAGGGAGTCAGTGGGCTAGAAAAAACTAAGACATACAGTAATGGATCAAGTGGACTAGTAATATGGATCAGCATGGATCACAAGAGGTGTCAACAAAGATTCATCAGTATAACAAGAGGTGTCGGGGAGGGGGGGGGTCTAGTAAAGAAAAATTATCAATAGGGATCAAATTCAGAGGAATAGAGAGGGACGTGGCAAATAACAAAAATAGAAAATATTAAATAAGAGAAATAGGAATAAAGTGACAAAAAGAAACAGAAGAATAAAAAGCGTGAAGAACAATCATCAACGCAAAACTGATCAGAGATCAGTAGGGCAATAAGGGTTAATATGATCTAAACGACGAGAGGAATCAAGTGGAACCGTGTGCACAAGAGGTTCAACAACTGAGGTCAAGCTGACAACTGAGATCAAGCTGACAAAGAGATCAATTTATTGGGATCAGCAGAAAAAGACTGATCAGCTGAGTTTAAAGGGACATGAGGGATCCTTGGGATCAGGAGGGGTCAGTAGGGACCAGGAGAGTAAGATGAATCAAGAAAATCAATATAAATGAAGAGGTTGAACGGAAATAAACAGTAGTCAACAGAGAACAGTCAGACAAGAAGTCAAATTAAATCATTGCGTCAATTAAGATATTCATCCATTATTATTATCTGACATATTTTAAATTCTTCTACAGTTCAAATATCAGTACTAATGGACACTTGCGTTTGGAATTAAATGGTCAACCTGGCGATGGGGATGGGGGTGGCGGTGGAAGAGAAGGGGAATACAAATTCAATGTCAGTCGATTGTCAGGGTGATTAGTGACAAGAACGTAAGCACAGAGATTCAGAGTCACAAGGTCGTCAGTTTCATGACGCAGTCGTAAATTAGAATTATTCCATGCGGCAATACAAGAAAAAACGAAGACTGTATGTTAACTACTGGAAACCTTCAAGGAAATACAAAGAAGTATTAATACCTAATAAGAAATGTCCATATATAGGAAGCATTGACAATACACCATGAAACACGTTTTTAATTCATTTCATTATTATTCTTTTGTCGAATCATTTATTAATAATATAACTTCGCATGAGAAATATCTCAAAATTATTTAATTACTTAAGCTCCGATATAATAACTAAATTAATATCAATACAAACATTGTTGGGGGGGGGGTGTTGCTTACGAAGTGTCCCTGGCAATGTTGAGGCCCTGGCGAATACTTTTAAAATCATCTTTAAATGGTTCGCAGACAGCGGGTCAGAGGTGACGGCCAGCACACGAGGCTCTGGCGTCAAAGTATCACTGCCAGAAGACAGCTGCGGATGAGTACGAAGCGCGCTCTAATCTCTAATAATGCGCGTCGCGTGGGTAGTTTATTACGTGAGTCTATGCTTTGGAGTGTAGCGCGCGTGCCACGTGACTAGTTTATTACATTTCTGTGCTGTGGAGTGTAAGGCGCGTGTTACGTGACTCTGGATTATTACTAGTGTCTGCTTTGGAGTGTAACCCGTGAGTCAAGTGACCTGTTTATTACGAATATTGTGATTTAGCGTATAGTTCGTGTGTAAGTGACGATTTTATTAAGTACACCTGTTCTTTGCCGAGTAACGTGTCACGTGACTCTGGCTTAATATGTCTGTTTGTGCCTTGGAGTGTAAGATGGTGTCAGGTGGCATAGTTTATTACGTATGTATGTGCTTTGGGATGTAACACGCATTTCGAGTTACTAGCTTTATTTGTCGCAGAAAACGTATGAGATATACTACATTTGTCAAATGCACTCTTTGTAGAGCGTGTAAGCAACCAAACTAAACAGACAATAGAAAAGGCATTATTATTTGTACAATACTGACACGACACAATGGAAAAGACATTATAATTCATAAAAGACTATTATTTTCAACACACTAACACATGACACTGGCTAAGACATTATATTCACCACACATATACGTGAACTTTGGCAAGACAACATTACTTAAACCGAAGATACACGTGACACGTGGAGTGAGCATTCATTTCGACATCAACAACGGGTTTTCGCGAAACACCAAGAAAAACGCGGTCGTGTAAATCAGTCAGTGCTCCATTAGAAGTCGCATTATCCGTTATCTTATCTCTCAGTTGCCACTTAAGACGGTACTGCGACTGAAAATTAAAGGGTCGTAAGTAATAGCAATTACTCCATTGAGTGTGTTTAATGGTCTTTTTTTATAATGTCCTGAAGTTTAGTACCATGATAGACCAACTTTTTTGTCTTATTTAGTAAGTTATTATAAACTATCCTTTGACATTCTAACTGTAGAGGAAAGTTGCTGATCTGATGAACACAGATAAATAGACAGACAGACAGACAGACACACACACACAGATACTAAGCCGAATGTGCTTTGATTTTCTCACGTTTCTGTGTGTACATGGAAAATTTTGCGTTGACGTCCAAGAGCAAAACAAAATAAAGTTAGACCAGGATCTATTAATAGTCTTTATGCAGACAGTCCATAACCATTTTACAACCGTAATCAGTCCGGTTCGTATTTCCCCAATCTTTCATGACACACCTACTGCAAGGGTAGAGTCAGTCCTACAGAGCCCCCCCCCCTCCCAAGCCCCAACCCCCCAAAAGAACCTAACAATAAACAAACAAAAAACCTGTACATAGCCGCAAACCTAACTGTTATATAATCCAGGCCCACGCCCTAAAAGCCACTCTACATAGCGAGAAGACCACATTCTACGTAATGCTCAAACAAAATTATCTACATAATCACAACTGATAATTCAAGCCAAGTTTCCAAATAACCCATACGAACATTCACTTATGACACCACATGGTCGTGAATAAGCACTACACACACACACACACACACACACACACACACACACACACACACACACACACACATAAAAACTCTAATGGTAACTGTTAAACTATTTCCTATATGTAACCATGTTGTCCTATGATAGTTCTTGTTGAATGCAATTATTGTTGATAAAAATACAGATGACAGACTATGTTGTAGTCTGTCATCTGTATTTACATTTTACTATCCAGACTGTGTGTATCGTGGGGGGGGGGGGGGAGGGGGATAAGCTAACTTCTAGAACTATCACTCTTTTATTTTACATTATTTATCGTTCATCTTTCTAACATGTGTGGTCAGCCAGAAAGTGTGTTTGGGGGATTAGCCTAAGGTTACTGGTGGTCCAGGGTGGTGGCGAATTAATATCTTGCCCATCTACCAGCAAAACAACACACCTCACTCCAATCTATATACAAACTCGTACATCCCATACAAAACCCCATTACAATCTACACAAAACCTTATACACCCCACAGACAACCCTATTGCAAGCTACCCAATCACATAAAACCTCACACATCTCATAAACATCCCCACCACAAACTACATGTATTTAAAACCTCATACATCCCATAAACATCCGCACTACAAACTACATGTATGTAAAGCCTCATACATTCCATAACAATCCCGCTGAAATCTAGAAAACCTCAAATATCCTAATCCCACCCACTACAATCTACATACAACCTCAGATATCCTATACACAGCTCCAATGCAATCTACATACATCCTCAAATATCCGAAACACAACACAATGCAATCTACATAAATCCTCAAATATCTGAACACAACCCCACTACAATCTGTATAAAACCTCATACATCACATACACAACCCCACTAGAGCCTACATTAAACATCATACACAACCAAACTACAGTCTACATAATGCCTCACATATCCCAACATCCCATACACAATCCCACTACAATTAAACCTCATACATCCCATACACAACCCCACTACAATCTATATTAAACCTCATACATCCCATACACAACCCCACTACACTCTACATTAAACCCCTTACATCACATACACAACCCCACTACAGAGCAACGTTAATGGCTAGCACAGTGCTTTCGATTTAATATAATTATATAGAGAAACGCTGAGGATTTTTAGTGTCAGTGCATTAAAATAAAATAATATTGCAATGATTGTATGTGACTATGTGACTCAGTGTAATACGTTTTTACACTCGTGACTCGCATAGTGTCATATAAATGCCAACAGTTGTTGTTGTGTCATACAGAGGCCAACGTTTGCGACTCTTGATTTGCTTAGTGTTGTCACACAGAGGTCAATACAGAAAGCAAAGTCTGCTCATGTAGATTCAATACACAGGACAATGTTTTTTTTTTCTTTTCCTCAGTTAGTGTCAGTACTCTGTGAAACATTTTGGATTCAAGCAGAGTCAGTTCAATGTTTCGGACTCAAGTGTCCAGAAAGCAACGTTTATGACTATGTCCAGAAAGGAACACTTCTGTTACAGTGTCCAAATAGCAAAGTTTCTGACTCAGTGTCCAGAAAGCAAAGCTTATGATTGTGTCCAGAAAGCAACATTCCTGTCAGTGTCCAAACAGCAACGTTTCTGATTCAGTGTCCAGAAAGCAATGTTTATGACTGTGTCCAGAAAGCAACAGTTCTCTCATAGTGTCCAAACAGCAATGTTTCTGACTCAGCGTCCAGAAAGCAAAATTTCTGTGTCCTGACAGCAACGATTCTGACTTGACTGTCCAGAAAGCAACATTTCTCTCGCAGTGTCCAGACAGCAACGTTTCTGGATGACGTAGTCAGTACAGATGTCAGGCGTGAATCGATGTTAATCGATCTGCAAGACTGTTAACGGCTCTTTGTTCTCGATCTTTTTTTTCGATGTTTTGCCAATTAGGCAAATCATCGCTGCTTCGAACAATGCGGCGATAAAGCATGAATATTTAATGTCTAGTGACCTTTACTCACGATGTGGTCACGTTAAACGCTAGCGGCTTAATGTGTATCAGGATTACATAAACTTTCAATGATCTACATATGGCCCATTGTAATTTTTTTTTTTAAGTTAGATTAGCTTGGCTTAGAGACTTTATTGTAAATCGGTTATGAACTTTCAGTACTGCTAAATAATAAACTTTAAATATTAAAAAGTAATAAAATAAAATAACTCAAACGAGGATAGAACTAGAAGAGAGAAAGCCGCGTAAAACGTGTTGTGTGTGTGTGTGTGTGTGTGTGTGTGTGTGTGTGTGTGTGTGTGTGTGTTGTATGCATGTGTGTACGTGCACGTATCTGTATGTATGTGTTTACGTTATGTATGTTGTATGTGTGTATAAAACAAAAGGTGCATAGTCTCCGTGACTATAAGTCACATGACATACATTCCATAGCTGAAATAACTCTGAAACACATTACCACAGGTATGACAATCATGGTAGAAAGTAAAAAACTCAGCGGATTGTTGCATAGAAACAAAGTCTTAAGAGATGAAGGTACAAACAAAAAGTCTTAGGAGGTGAATGTAGTGATAAAATATCATAATGTCAGGGGATGACAGTAGGAAAGGAAAGTCTTAGCGGATAAAGAATGCGAGATCATGCATTAAACATATTCTAGTGTGTAGAATCTCGACAGCGTAAACGCTGCCCTCAAAGAATAATTATCACAAAAACTGAATAAAACTAGACAAAACAAAAAAGAATGCAATATATGTATTGCACTAAAAATTGTATCATAAAATACATGTCCTATCCTGCAATTAAATATAATTGATTACAAATGACGTAATAGATTAAAATGGACTTTCCTTATTAATACAGGAAGTGAAAACAATAATGATAAGTGGTAGCCTGAAAGACATGATATGAACACCATAAGCATCAATCCAATGTGTCGAATCGATAGGCGAGAGTCGGGACAACGAACACCTATGAGGATGAAGACAACATAAATTCTAACAACATTGCTCAGACATGATTCACATCACATGACCAATTTGCCGTGATGTATTTATTATCACTATCCTGACATAAAACATCATACTCGGACATCAACTGTCAGTCACACGTCATTACTTAAACAGCAACACTATGATATCGTCGCACAGATGTCATCCCTCAAACATCATTACTCATACATCATCACGGTGACCCGTCAAAACCGCGAACGACAAATGCGCGCCGACAAAACCGCGATGGACAAAAGCGCGCCGACAAAAGCGCGCTCTTTGAAATCGACAAAATCGCGCCGACAAATGCGCGCCGACAAAATCGCGATAAACATCACCAAGTAAAGAATGGCAGGAAGTGTTATGTATGTTCGCTCCATTACGTAACTGCACGCTTTGCAGGACGGAGGGAGGGAACATGCAAGGTAGAATTCTTCATTCTTTTCATTGCATTTGAACCCATCATCACACGCACTTATCACTCAGACAGTATCACCGCTCACATCATTACTCAGACATAATATGACATCACTCAGATTTCTCTAATACGACATCACTCAGATTTCTCTAATACGACATCACTCAGATTTCACTAATACGATATCACTCAGATTTCACTAATAAGACATCACTCAGATTTCTCTAATACGACATCACTCAGATTTCTCAAATACGACATCACTCAGATTTCACTAATACGACATTACTCAGATTTCCCAATACGACATCACTCAGATTTCACCAATACAACATCATCACTCTCGTAATCGCTCCACTCAGACATCATCACTGCGACAACACCACTCAGACATCACCACTGTAACATCAATGTGGCGACACCACTCAGACATTACCACTACGACTTCACTATGACGATACCACTCAGATATCACTATGACATCACTGTGACGACACCACTCAGACATCACAACTATGACATCGTCATTTTGACACCACTCAGTCATCACCACTATATGATTGATAATGATCATTCTGACGTTACTCAAACGACACGGTGTACGTTTCCGTTGTGCTCTATGGATAAAATCTATCTGCGTGAACTATACACATTCATGAGTGTCGAAACAGACATGAAAACAAAGTAGTCAGAATTCAAATACAAAAAGACACGTCTAGCACTTTATTACTAAAACGTTCATAATAGCACACTCAATATAACCACGCACAACTACAGCACACAGAACACACAATTATCTACACAATTTTATACAACCGCACACAGCCAGAGCACACAGAAAACAATTATTTACGCATTTCATTAGAACAACACACAACCAGCGCACAAAGAAAACATAATTTTCTACGCATTTCAATAGAACAACACACAACCAGCGCACAAAGAAAACATAATTTTCTACGCATTTCAATAGAACAACACACAACCAGCGCACAAAGAAAACATAATTTTCTACGCATTTCAATAGAACAACACACAACCAGCGCACAAAGAAAACATAATTTACTACGCATTTCAATACAACCACATCAAACAGAAAACAAGTATCTACGCATTTCAGTATAATTACAAATAACTAAAGCAAGGAGAAAACATAATTATGTACGCATTACACAACCTCCACACAGAAAGCACATTTATCGAAGCTTTTCAATACAACTAAACATAATCACAGCAAACAGAGAAACACCAATTAACTATGCATTTCAATAGAACGACTCACAATCACATCACACAGAAAGCACAATTAACTCCGCATTTCAATAGAACGACTCACAATCACATTACACAGAAAGCACAATTAACTCCGCATTTCAATAGAACGACTCACAATCACATTACACAGAAAGCACAATTAACTCCGCATTTCAATAGAAGCACTCCCTCTCTCTCTCTCTCGCTCGCGCACACACATACATATATATATAAGGGGAGAGATATGGAGAGAAAGTAAAGTATACATGCACACACACACACACACAAACACACCATATATATATATATATATAATGGGAGAGATATGCAGAGAAAGTGAAACACACACAAACACACACACACACACACACACACATGAGACTGAAAGCGAGTAAAATATATTTACACACAATATATATATGAGAGAAATATGGGGAGAGAGAGAGAAAGAGAGAGAGAAGTATTTACATACATATACGCAATCACACTTTTAAGACAGAGAGATATATGCACAGAGAATGAAACATATTCACACACATAATTATGCCCTCTCTTTTTTTATTCTAATTCCATACACAACACTTCGTCGTGTGAAAAAATTAATGGCCAGACAGTAAAAACAAAGATTGCAACATCAGCTCAGAGAATCTAGATTCAGACGAGCGCGAAACGAAATTATTTTTTACACAGTACCTGTAGCCGGCGTCTTTATAAGTACATTTCCTAGTATTTAAAGATATATGCCCAATATTGCGATCGCATTCAACTTGTCCTGAATGAAAAAGTATTCGCGACTTGGGAATTCAGGTTTATAAGACGACAACAAAGTGAAATTAGCAATTCCGAGTTAAAATTATGACTTAAGCTTGAATTATGGAGTGTTTTTTACCTTTTTAACCGATAAAACAATTTGCTTATTGCAGCGTTGAACCGTTGAGGCTTGGAGAAATCTGGTATTAAAACTTGCCTACACTCTAAAATGACTATCAGTTCATTTGTGAGTGCACTGAAGGTTTCCTCAATGTGTGTGTGTGTGTGTGTGTGTTGTAAGAGAGAGAAGGGGGTGTGTGAGGGAGAGAGAATGTGCAGGCCTACTTATTATTCCCCTTCCTGTCATTTTTTTCTAACATTGATTGATGAAGAGGATCTGTTTTACATGACTTTGGAGTGATGCACTCTTACGTCATTTTCTTAGACTGATACCGTCACTTGTTCATAATCTTTACTAAATCCTAAATTTAATTCAAGGTCAATGGTGGAGCGATGAAATTGACAGAATATAGTTTTGAAAGCCTGACGCATATATTCCAAAAGATGAATAGTGAAATTCAGGGCAATCAGACATGACGTCATGAAAAAGATGGGTAATCCAACTCAAGGTCATAAAGAAGTGACGAAATGAATAGAAATGCAATACAAGGTTAATAAAAAGTAACAATTATGGTATAATATGAGAGGAATAGAAGTTCAAGGCTATCTATCATTACAACGAAAAAGAGGGCTAGTGTAACGTTCTTCAACTCAGTCAATAAATACAAGTAAATAAAATAAAAGTAAACTAAAGAAAACTTAATTAGTAACTAAAAGGCAGGCTATACAATTCAAGGACAATCATGACGCATTTAAAGACTATGAAGTGCACATCAAGAACAGTCAATCATGAAAAGTATGGTTCTGACTAATTGATCCATGCGAGTGTGGGGAATAGATATATTCTTCACCTCCAACATTGGCTTCACAACGACTAAAACAACTAAGTGTTTTATCTTAGGTTATAACTTAAGTCTTGAAGGAAGCAACTTTCAGGTTTAATGATACTATGTATATCCCACCTGTCATCAAAAACTCGTTTCATTACTATGCATAACTTACCTGTCAACAATCATTCATTTCACGACAATGCATATCTCACCTTTCTACAATCATTTAATTCTCGACAATGCCTATCTCACCTATCAACAATCATTCATTCCACGACAATGCATCTCTCATCTGTCAACATTCATTCATTTCATGACAATGCATGTCTCACTTACCAACAACAACCAACCTGTGATGCTTACATCACATTAGTTATCAGTTACGATTATTATTATTTAATCATCCACAACTAATTAGTAGTGATAATAATCTTACTTTATGTTATTAATAATTCTCCAAAAGACATCACTCGTCTCTCTTAATTGGTGGATATGTGGGCGCTGTAAACGTTTTCTCTTGTTCCAGAATTTGATATTGTATATATAATAGTTTACAAGTGACCCAGAACATACCGTTATCAGTTTAATGATTATGCCAGTCAAGAATTTTTTTTTAACTTAGTCAGAATAAAACTGCAATTGCAATACAACTGTGTGGGGCCGCCACAGACTTTGTTTTCAGAAGTGTTGCTGTCTTAACATTCTATATACAATAGGCCTATATATACGCTGGCAAAAACGTAGAACATTAAAATCAATGAAAGTTTAAATGGTATGCTAAAAATAAATCAATGAAACAAATTATATATAAGGGATCCATTCTTCTTGGATGCATTGCATGTGCTGTCCAGTTGTTTAATCACATCAGTCTAATTTTACCGCAATTCATTAAACATTAGCAGACGTCAGATAATGACGCAGAAACTGAGTGCAAAGTCAAACAAATAAAAAATATTCACTAAACAGATTTCACTTAAACCATGGCTAAAAATAACAATAAAATAAAAGCATACACTTATGATCTGCTACTGAAATAATTAACTGATCTTCTCAATAATATTTAGAAATTTAGAAAAGAGCATGTGCTAACCTACTGACAAGAGCGCCATTGAGAAGATCACGCATGCGCACTTGACTCCGTGGCTGAGCCCTCTCCTCATCACATCACATCTGCGTGGCGGCCAAGGCAGTCGCGTACAGAAGAAATCAGCACAACAGATCAGCGATGGACACGACAGATCAGAGGTCGGCAAGGCAGGTCATACAAAAACTGAGACTGAGCCAGTACAGCAGGCTGGCAGTCCTTACACAGCTGTTAAGCAGACGACAAGCCAGCCACACCAAACGAGCGTAGCCTTTGACAAGACCTAGGACCCCACAAGGCCCAGAGTAGATGCAGGAGGCTGCTCTCCGATCGATATGTAAATATCGTGTCACGGTCAACTGGCCGACAAATGAAGCATCCCCATGGCAGCCTACAAGTTACTGTAGCTTTCACTGCACTCGTTAAACCCTCGATTAATTTCTTTCTCTTTCCGTTTTTGATTTCAACACCGACCCCTGATTCAACTCCAGCACTGCCTTGATTAGTGCTGATTTATAATCCCCAGTCAACAATGGCTTTTCTAGGACTGATTAAATCCAAACCAACAATGCGTGCTGGAATTCTCAGAAATGGAACAGATGTACTAAGCGGACTAGCAGGATATTACCCTTTCATTTCCTGTATTCCATGAGGCTCACTCTCTGAGTAACAAAAGTTATCTTTCCTGTTGTGTTCACTGGTATTACTATTTCTTCTAAATGACAGCGGGATGGGTGGTATTGTATTAACACGACACTGTAAGTCGGTGTGTGTGTATGTGTGTGTGTGTGTGTGTGTGTGTGTGAATGTGTGTGTGACTAGCGCAGAGCGTGCCAGCGTGCGTGTATTAGTGAATAAATCAGTAACTGCAGTGGATGTGTGACTAACACATGGACGCGTCTGCTCTCTCAGAACAAGTAAAGCCAGGAACCGATCGCCCGCACTGATGTCCCTTGTCTACACGTCAGGAAAAAGGTATGGCTAAAATCTTAAATGTTCTATGCTCACAGACGCTGTCGGTGAAATCCATTTTACTTTCACAAGGCGTTCACGCCGGAATACGTCCGGAGTTATGGTTACGGAAGGAAATAAGAGATAAGGTCCTCCCGAGTGAGGGATGGCGGGAAATATGATCAGAAAACAGAAACACCTACACTCAGATCTGTTTTTGTCACGCTGTCGTCATTACTGGTGGGGTGAGATTGCCTGCGGACTGGTCAAAAAAGTAATTTTTTTCTTCTTGAAGTTCAGGTTTATAAATATCGAGCTGACTTTTGTTTCCACAAACTGTCAAAATGTTGTAAATGGTGAGTACAAGGTTGTCTCCAACTAGTAAATACTTTATTAAAATAGAATTAATTCCCAAGTGTGTCGTTTGTTGTAGAAAGAGACTGAAAGGAAGAAGTGAAAACCAGTTGTTGTCTATAGCTAAATGCATCCTTTGGTCCACTTCGGCTTCATTTTCTGGACAGAAACACTTCCACTCACCTTCGACTAATTACACAACCTGGATTAAAGCTGATTATCCTCTGACTCGTAGAGAAATGAAGAGTCTTCGAACCATGAACACTGTTCGCGTTTAATTGCTGTCGGCGTCTGACGTTTTAGCAAAGCGAATCTCCTGTGATCCGTTTTTCATTTCTCAGCAGATCCATACTTAACACAGTCTGAAGGATGCCAGGGAATGGCTGGAGGCGGCTCGCGTTCTGCGAGACGGCTTCACTATCAGCGCGAAAGAAAGTTTCCCTCGTTGAACCCAGTTTGTCTGCCTACGGACACGCAACACGGAATGCATGGGCAAAGTTCTCCGACAGACAAAGCCAGCGAACGGGGAGGTCTGCCATTCTTTGGCTTGTGCAGCCTCGATTTGAGAGTGTGGAGATGATCCCAGACAGACACTCGCTCGGGCCGGATTGGTAGAGGAACGGGAAAGCCCCTTTACCGTCCCGAGCTTCCAGACGCCAGGCTAGGGGTGAGGGTAGGAAGGGGAGGTTTGTCGGCCCATTCATGTGTTGGCAAGGCGCCGGAAATAGCTCTGACGCGATGGCTGCTGCCTGTGTGAGTGAGAGTGCGAGAGGAAGGAGGGGGTGGGTGAAGACGATGACTGGTTTTAATTCGTTTCTGCTACTCCCTCTTACCCCACTCTCCCCCCCCCCTCAATTTTTGTTCAACGTACTGCTCTTTATTTGTGTTCTTACTCTCCATTTCTCTTTCACTTTTACTCTCTCTCTCTCTCTCTCTCTCTCTCTCTCTCTCTCTCTCTCTCTCTCTCTCTCTCTCTCTTCCAGTCCTTATATATCTCTTTATTACTCTCTCAAGATTGGGCAACGGAGTTACAAAATTGAAAATAATACTGATATAAAGTGTTGCAGGAAGCTAGCGGAAAAGTGTGAATGATTGTCTTTAATTATTAGCAATGGGTTTATAAAAGAGGGGTGTGTTGAGGAGAGAGAAAGGCAGACAGAAAATGGAGTCGGGAAACTAAAAATGAACCGTGTTTCATCAGATTACCGAGAGGCATTTTACAACGGTGCCAACTCTTTTCTATGACGTGTCAGGTACAAATAAAAGTAGACTAACGGTTGGAAGGTTTTTCTGTAATATATATACGAAAGTTTCCATCGAACCCCCACCCCCACCCGAAAAATATGTCATTTTCTTAAAAATAACATTACAAGCATTTAATGCAGTGTGCACTCTTTCAATGAACTCTGCATCAAAAGGTAAAGAAATCAGGTGGATAAATATTAACAGGAAGGAAAGATAGCTAGAGATCCATTAGCAAATAAAGATACTACGTACTCATGCAATAGATTACAAATTACGAAGCTATTGCATTAACATAGGTAGTAGGCATACACTCAAAGATGGAGAAAATAGGAAGACACACATTAACATAAAGATAATAGGTAGTAGGCATACACTCAAAGATAGAGACAATAGGAAGACACACATTAACATAAAGATAATAGGTAGTAGGCATACACTCAAAGATGGAGACAATAGGAAGACACACATTAACATAAAGATAATAGGTAGTAGGCATACACTCAAAGATAGAGACAATAGGAAGACACACATTAACATAAAGATAATAGGTAGTAGGCAAACACTCAAAGGTAGAGACAATAGGAAGACACACATTAACATAAAGATAATAGGTAGTAGGCATACACTCAAAGGTAGAGACAATAGGAAGACACACATTAACATAAAGATAATAGGTAGTAGGCATACACTCAAAGATAGAGACAATAGGAAGACACACATTAACATAAAGATAATAGGTAGTAGGCAAACACTCAAAGATGGAGACAATAGGAAGACACACATTAACATAAAGATAATAGGTACATGTCTAATTACATGTTGAGACAATAGGTAGCTGTACATTAACATAAAGATAATAGGTACATGTCTAATTACATGTTGAGACAATAGGTAGCTGTACATTAACATAAAGATAATAGGTACATGTCTAATTACATGTTGAGACAATATGTAGCTGTACATTAACATATAAAGTTTAGCGGTTGAGACAATATGTAGCTGTACATTAACATATAAAGTTTAGCGGTTGAACAATAAAAAGCTGAGTCGATAGCAAGACGTATATTGCCAGCCAAAGATGGAGGTGTATAAACAATTAAACGTAGAGATGACAGGAACATGACGATTTATAGTAGCTAGACATTAACACGTACGGACGGTAAGAACATTTATAATAAACAACAAAGGCGATATGTATGCAACTGAGGCTACGACGATTTGTAACTATACTCGAAAGTGTAAAAGGTTAATACTCTAGATAGTTATGCACTCAAGATTGAGGCTGTAATGACAGGTAAACAGACATGATATAGACACTAAAAGATTGTGACCTCTTAGACAAGAGATTTTGAATTTATGTAGGAAAGAAGGTATACACTAACAGGCTGTCAATTTATAAGGGTTGACATACTTGAGCAGGTTGTCAATTTAGGTGTGAGGTATACAATGGAGGATAAAGCGGCATGTAGTAGTCTGGATGACTGGAAAACGTGCGAAGATATAAAATAGAAAAAAGTACGCATTCATTAAAAGTTTAAGAAGTAATTCGGCAATAGTCATGACAAGTCGACAGGCTATTTGGGGAGTAGGCTTTCCGTAAGAATCTCGGTTAATAAATATGTATTCGACACAAGAGCAAACAGATACATAATAATAGTAATGCAAAATATCTTAAATGTTGTGTTTATTATTAATCAAATGCTTGAGAATTTTTTTTAAAAATCGTTTTCACTAAGCGAATGAGAGGACAAGTTTAGCATTAAAAATCGAAAAAATGAACAAAATAATGTCATAAGCTTGGTGGAATCAGGAGTCTAATTATTCGGCAGAACTAGTTGTAATCACAAGGTGTCTGTAAGTCTCATGAATCAGAGAGTCGCAAGTTGTCTCTGTGAATCTAGTGAATCTGAAGGTCGCAAGGTGTCTGTTGTGTGAATCTGAAGGTCGCAAGGTGCCTGTTGTGTGAATCTGAGGGTCGCAAGGTGTCTGTTAGTTGTGTGAATCTGAAGGTCGCAAGGTGTCTGTTAGTTGTGTGAATCTGAGGGTCGCAAGGTGTCTGTTAGTTGTGTGAATCTGAGGGTCGCAAGGTGTCTGTTAGTTGTGTGAATCTGAGGGTCGCAAGGTGTCTGTAAGTCTCGTAAATTTGAGGGTCGCAAGGTGTCTGCAAGTCTCGTAAATTTGAGGGTCGCGATGTGTCTGTAAGTCTCGTAAATTTGAGGGTCGCAAGGTGTTTGTAAGTCTCGTAAATCTGATAGTGGCAAATTGTCTGTTAGTCCCGTGAATCTAATATTGGCAAGGTGTCATTTAGTCTGACAGCTGCTAAGTGTCAGAATTCAATAGCTGAGTGTCGATATAGTTATATGTGTCCACATTGTATAGGTGTTTGGCAGTAATAGGTGTCAGAAAAGTGCAACTGCAAAATAGTTGTAAAGTTTCAGAGAATCAGTGATAAATGTTTAGTTGTACCACTGCAAAATTGTTGTAAAGTTCCAGAGAATCATTGATAAGTGTCTAATTGTACCATGCATCTATAATAAGTGATATAATATCATGTGTCGTACAGTCGTAAAGAGTCAGGGTATCATAATTAAATGTTTGGTGGCATCAAGTGTCTTTTGATCTACTATATAATTGTGATAGTGACGGATTGCAAATAGAAAGAGTTAGATGTTTTGTTGTACCATATATTTGATGTAGTCATGGGTATCTGACTGGAGTCAAGCATCTGATAGTCAAGGGTGTGGGTTCGTGTCAGATTGAGTCATGTGTCTGAAAAACCCAGCTAGATATATGGTATTCAAGATATCTAATACTTTAATAGGTCAGTCTGGCATCCTCCCAGAAGTCTAAGTGTTCAGAAGTTTTGCCCAAGTGACACATCGTCGAGGTTGCTGAGTGGTCCGATGACCAAAGAACTAATTTCAATGCTAAGTACGTTTATTCTGAGGGTATAACCAGGAGACAGCCCACGTCTGCCGTGTGTAAGTAAAAGGGGAGAGAAAAAAGTTCAACTCATTTCACGCAACATATTTCAGACAAGTGCAAGCAAGAAAAAGAAAGTCAGCCTACAAAAAAAAAAAAAAAAAAAAAAAGGAAAAAAAAAAGAAAAAAAAAGTCGTTTGAACGCATTCAAAGACTTCTGTGCCCATGTTAATGTCTACGCCCTATGGGTAACCCTTTAGTAATACTCTGTCAATAAAGAAAAATGTTTAAGATCAACACTTTAGTTAGTGTACAGTCAGTAAACAAGAATATTTACGGGCCAAGATTTAGTTTATACACTGGTCAGTAACATCTAATTTGTAACAGCTTAAATACATGGTCTATAAATGAAAATATCTTTGCATAAACATTTACTTAATAGACTGTTGGTAAACTTGGAAAATATCATTCACATTTTTTAAAATATCGTGCGCCTTGATAACTTGTTTTAAGTGGTTTTCGTTTTATCATCAGTGGAGGTAGGAAGAACAGAATCACTCTTATTTAATGTACCACAGTACGAGTCACAACATCATGTAACTGATGATAATAACTGGTAACTCCATATTACATTCCTTTCTCTCCACTTATACGCCTATCTGATCTCCCCACATATACTCCCATCTGATCTGTCCACGGACAGCTAAAGCGGTCCTTAGTAGAATTGTCTGAATTTTATACAAGGACAATCAAAAGCGGCTCATTTTAAACTATCTGAATTTTATACAAGGACAATCAAAAGCGGCTCATTTTAAACTATCTGAATTTTATACAAGGACAATCAAAAGCGGCTCATTTTAAACTATCTGAATTTTATACAAGGACAATCAAAAGCGGCTCATTTTAAACTATCTGAATTTTATACAAGGACAATCAAAAGCGGCTCATGTTAAACTATCTGAATCTCACGCAAATACCATGATGTCTATGGAAAAGCGATCAGAATCCCACACAAGCCAATCAATGGCGGTCCGTGTGTGTTAGAGTTATCAGAATCCCACACAAGCTAATCAATGGCGGTCCGTGTTAGAGTTATCAGAATCCCACACAAGCTAATCAATGGCGGTCCGTTTTAGAGTTATCAGAATCTCACACAAGCCAATCAATGGCGGTCCGTGTTAGAGTTATCAGAATCCCACACAAGCTAATCAATGGCGGTCCGTGTTAGAGTTATCAGAATCTCACACAAGCCAATCAATGGCGGTCCGTGTTAGAGTTATCAGAATCTCACACAAGCTAATCAATGGCGGTCCTAGGAAGAGCCTGAGATCACAACTTATTTCAAGTCACTTAAATCCTTGACAGCGGGGATCTCAACAGTTTAATTTTAATAACTGGTTCTTCTATACTTAAGAAAGAAAGAAAGAAAGAAAGAAAGAAAGAAAGAAAGAAAGAAAGAAAGAAAGAAGAAAGAAAGAAAGAAAGAAAGAAAGAAAGAAAGAAAGAAAGAAAGAAAGAAAGAAAGAAAGAAAGAAAAATGATATTAGAGAAACTTGTAGTGTGGTATTCAAGGTAACGTCTGTCGGATTGGGAGAAGAGCGGGTGGGGTGGGGGGTAGCGGTTTCGAAGAGAAAGCTTGCCAAAGACAAGGTGAAGGCCGGACAATTTTTCCTTGGAAAACAGATGTGGAATTTCTGCTAAATTTAACACCTATGCAATACACCGTATCCATAAGGGACGGTGATTTTGTTGCACAGACAAGCAACAACCAAAAAATCCTCATAAATTCTTGATGAGCAAAGATTTGTTAAGTGCACTTATAAGATAACTACTCTTAAAAGTTAGTGTGATAAAGGTATAAACTGTTTATCCGGTTTCACAAATCTCCTTTTCTTGCTTTGTGTTCTCAAATTCCTGTAATCCTGTCTTTTCTTCCATCTTATTCCCCTCCTATCTCACACTAATTCGAGAAGCCAGCTACAACAAAGGGAAAAAAATCAATCTACTGCACTTGTTCACTCTTCCACACCCACCCACTCTCTCTCTCTCTCTCTCTCTCTCTCTCTCTCTCTCTCACACACACACACACACACACACGCACACAAAGAATTAAATACATTATACATGCAAACACAAACACTCAGTGCACAGTCTTTAAACTGCTTTGTTTTTCTCCTGGCATGTCCAAAGGTATAGAGTCAGACATACCATAAACACCAGTTACGGGCACACATCCCAAGTTAAAGATCTTAAAATCTAATTGGTGAGCACTAAGGTACAATAACTACTGACGAACAAAGAGTAGCAATTATTGAAACTAAGTTATAATAAATACTGACAATTGAGGTACAATAACTACTGAACACTAAGATACACTAATTACTGACAAATGAGGCACAATAATTAATTAACATTAAGATAAACTAGTTACTGAAAAATGAGGTACAATAATTAATTAACATTAAGATAGAATAGTTACTGAAAAATGAGGCACAATAATTAATTAACATTAAGATAAACTAGTTACTGAAAAATGAAGTACAATAATTAATTAACACTAAGGTAAACTTGTTTACCGAGAAACAATGCGCAGAAATGAATGAACACGCAGATGGGCCAGGTATTCACAACTAATTACTGAACACAAAGTGCACTGAATGATATACACTTAACACAAAGTGCACTGAATGATGTACACTTAACACAAAGGCGTACTAATTCTCGGACTAGAATGTGCACTAATTACTGAGTATGTGATCTTCACGAATACTTAGGAGCCGTAATTCTTTATCATTATTGTGCATTATTTTTTAATACTACTATAAATAATTTACTGAACACTAATATGCACTAATTATTTAAGTTTGAGTCCACTCCATATTCTGTTCGGGTCGTGTTACTGTATGGGTCGACACAGTACCTATTCCTATTACAAGTAGATATTGCACATCATTTGTGCATCCTATTCATTAAATTCGGCACATTATACTACGTCTTAAATTCGGCACATTATACTACGTCTTAAATTCGGCACATTATACTACGTCTTAAATTCGGCACATTATACTACGTCTTAAATTCAGCACATTATACTACGTCTTAAATTCGGCACACCATTTGTTTGTACTACTATTTGTCTGGGCATGCCATGTTAGTCTACACCACAGCTGGGAAGAGTAAATATCACTCCTAGAGAGATAAGTTTGGCTTTCCATTCACTAAGTTTGGCAAATGCACTGCAATGACTGAGAATAAATTGGTCCGCAGACACATTCAAAAGGCGACCGAACATCTGTGCAAGAAACCTGCATCAGGTGGTCCTTTGTTGTACGGTTTCCATCATGTCTGTGTTAATCTAGCTGCCAATTTGCTCCGATATAAAGCAAAGAAATCTGTGTTGTTTACGTGAACATTTGCAATATCAGTGACATTTCTAGGTCTTTAAAATAGTCTGTGTTTCGAGTCGTATTTAAATATCTTCGCAAGCACTCTACATGCATGTGTCAATGTTACAGTTCAACGCTGGACTTTTGTATCAGCATTAAGTAATGACGTCATTCTCATCATAATGGAGAGTTGAAGTTAGACTGAATGCAATGCTATTTGATTTAAAAAAAAAAAAAACTTAGAAAACACTGAACTATTTTGAAAACTGTTAATCATATAGAATACTATTGAAAGTCTTTAGTGTGACAAGCTATTTTTATTTTATAGCTATTAAGTGATAATGTCATTTGTATTAGATGAAGAAACTCATGTGTTTTTGCGTTCAATAATGTCATTTGTACTTGATTATAATGAAACTCCTGTGTGCGCCTTCCATTGAATAATTTCATTAATCTTGATTATAATGAAACTCTTCTGTGGTCTGAATATTATTATTCTTGCAGGTTGATATTGAAGCTACTTAGTAGTGACTCAATTCAGGTTGATCCATTTTGAATAGTACTGAAAATAGTACATTCGGCCTCAAAATAGTGCTATATAAGTGAAGCAGTATTGAAAATAGTACATTCGACCTTAATGCATCATTATACAAGTACCAAAAATACATTGTCTGGCCTGAATATATTGATTCTGACAGACGATGACACTGATCGTGTTTGTCTGATATCAGTATATTGATTCTGATAACTGATGACACTGAACGTTTTTGTTTGATAACAATATTTTTATTCTGATAGCTGATAAAGATGATAACACTGAAATTTTGTCTGATATCAATATATTGATACTGATAACTAATGACACCGAATGTTTTTGTCTGATAACAATATATGGATTCTGATATACGACGACTGAAAATGTTTGCCTGGCCTAAAGACAGTGCTACACACGCGGTATTATACTTGGCAAAAATTCTGGTTCTGACCTGCATACAAAACTGCTTATATAAAATGATATTAAAACTGCCCTTCTTGGTCTAACATCATGTTATTTAATTCAGCTGATGTTGAACAAGCAGAGTCCTGCAAACCTTCCCAATAACATTCCCTAGAATGGTCTACATGTCTCGGTGCAGCTGACCTCGACTCCACTTTTAGTGCACGAGTCCTGACGTGTGTTGAGTTACCGAAGCACTCGATAAAACGTGCTGAGGTTTGGATTACTATCGTCATAGTGCAGATTTTTTTTTCTCTTTCACTACCGATATTCTGTATTATTAATTAATTATGTAGTGTGGACTGTGCTTCTTGAATCCTAAGAAGCAAGCACACTTGATAATTAATGGTTGCAACAGGGTCCTACCAAGGTCACGTCTGGGCGTATTACGTAATGTCTGCAATGAAATTCTACCAAGATCACGTCTGCGCTTAGTATTAATTCGCATTGAAGTCTGGATTTGATAACCTCCGATCTTTCTGACAGGATCAAAGATTCGTTAGAATAGTAATATGATCACTTTAATGCTAATACACATGTCTGAGAGCAGTCAGTGGGCATGGGGATTGTTTCAAATGCGTACAACGGCTGAAGGCAGTCACAGGGAATGAGGAATGGACTGTTCCAAATGTGTACAATGCTGAAAACAGTCGCAGGGAATGAGGAATGGACTGTTTCAAATGTGTACAATGGCTGAAAACAGTCACAGGGAGTGAGGAATGGACTGTTCCAAATGTGTACAATGGCTGAAAGCAGTCGCAGGGCATGAGGATTGGACTGTTCTGTGTATAACGGCTGAGAGCACTACCTGGGCATAATGAATGGACTGTTCCAAATGCGTATAACGGCTGAGAGCACTACCTGGGCATAATGAATGGACTGTTCCAAATAAGTATAACGGTTGAGACCAGTCGCAGGGAATGAGGAATAGATTGTTTCAAATGTGCACAGTGGCTGAATGGATTACACTTAGACAGGAGCTGTAGGCTGTTTTAAATGATGTGCCACGTGTCCAGTTTTAAATTTATATCTAAATATCAAGTTTTCACTTGCCGTCGACATAGCGTTCTGATTAGATCTAGAGTCGTTTTCTGGTATGAGCATCCAGTCCTAGTATTTTAGGCTGTGGCACAGGTTTAGATCGTAAAAGGCAATTTATGGTCACGGTTGTAATAAAATTCCGCTTGTTACATTTATACCTTGCTCTCTTTGTACACTATCCTCTCACTCACTGTTATTTTTTATAATTATCTCCCCTTTATCTCTTCCCGTAAAATGGCACGTGAGGTTAATTTTTATAATGATCCCACTTTGATCTCTTTCTGTAAAATGGCACGTGTGGTTAACTTTTATAATTATCCGACCTTGCTCTCTTCCCGTAAAATGGTACGTGCGGTTAACTTTTATAATTATCCGACCTTGATCTCTTCCGGTAAAATGGTACGTGCGGTTAACTTTTATAATTATCCGACCTTGATCTCTTCCCGTAAAATGGCACGTGCGGTTAATTATTCAGCGCCAGTTGCAGGACTAAACAATCAGCAATACGTTAGGGATATAAACACTACAATTTAGTTGTAACAAATGGACTAGACAACACTTAAGGAATAGCAATCAGTTTAATTTCGTTTCTTTACTCTAGCAGATTCGTGAAAGACTTTGCGAACTAAGGAAGCAATACAATTAGAAATTCCAAATTAGTGTCTGGATGGCGAGAGTTCTTTCCGACTCTAAAGCAAAAAAAATATGTATCAGTCTGTTAGCCATTTCGACTACAATATCTTAACAACTAATCAGTCCTTGCCGTTTCTGAATATATTTTGCATTATTTGTATATTTGATAAATTATATAATTATTGATAGTTATAGGCCTGGTATTTTCTTTCATTGCGATGAAAAAGTCCGAGATGTCGAATCCATCTAAGTCAATAGAGTCACAACGAATCTCATCTAAGTCAATAGAGTCACAACGAATCTCATCTAAGTCAATAGAGTCACAACGAATCTCATCTAAGTCAATAGAGTCACAACGAATCTCATCTAAGTCAATAGAGTTACAACGAAACCAATCTAAATCAATAGTCACAACGAATCCAATCTAAGCCAATAGAGTCACAACGAATCTCATCTAAGTCAATAGAGTTACAACGAATCCAATCTAAGCCAATAGAGTCACAATGAATCCCATCTAAGTCAAAAAAGTCACAACGAATCCAATCTAAGTTAAGACAGTCACAACGAATCCCATCTAGGTTAACAGAGTCACAACTAATCTCATCTAAATCAACAGTGACATCGAATCCCAATGTAAGTCAAGAGAATGACAACGAATCCAACATGATTGATTATAAAATAAACCGGTAAACTTAAAAAATTATTTATACGGACTACAACAGCAGAGTTGTAAATTTCCCCAAACAACCACAACAATAGAATCGAAGTGACCATCTAAACAAAAACAACCACACATAGAGTTACAATAGCGCGCGATGAAAAATAATTACACCTTTGGTATTGCAATGACCCTCATCATAAGAAGAATCAGACCTGTAGAGTTGCAACGACCCACCACCATCACCAAAAGAAAAAAGGAAAAAAACAAAAGAGAAACAAATTGTACAATTGGAAATACAAAGATCCAAACGAAAAGAACCATACCATTAGAGTTGCAATAACCTCACAATAAAATGAACTTTACTAGGTCTATGAAGAGACTCCATAAACAAAATGAACTTCACTCTGTCTATGAAGAGACTCGATAAGCAACAATGATGTTCACTCTGTGTCTATGAAGAGACTCCACAAAAGATGTGAACATCACTCTGTCTATGAAGAGACTCCACAAAAAATATGAACTTCACTCCGTGTCTATGAAGAGACTCCACAAAAAATATGAACTTCACTCCGTGTCTATGAAGAGACTCCACAAAAAATATGAACTTCACTCCGTGTCTATGAAGAGACTCCACAAAAAATATGAACTTCACTCTGTATCTATGAAGAGACTCCACAAAAAATATGAACTTCACTCTGTATCTATGAAGAGACTCCACAAAAAATATGAACTTCACTCTGTATCTATGAAGAGGTTGTGTTATGTTTGTTGGTATTGTTTTGTTTGTTGTTGCTGCTGCTTATTTTATCTGTGAGACAAACTTCAAAAAGCGGCCTCCTACGTCATTAATCGTGAAGATATTTTGTCTCTCTCAGTTTTGAACGCAACAACCAAAGGAGGTCAAAAGGCGAAACATTTCTTTCCAAAATATGACAAAGGCTTTTCACAAGCTTATCAAATGAGATCAATAGCAAACAAACATGTCATCGGATCCAATATTCATCGAGCGCTCTCTTATATCGCTATCAATCCACAGCCGTCAACAACAGAAAAAAACAAACCAAAAATAACCGGGGTGTAAAGAAAAGAAAAAAGAAATGGTATAAAAGAACTTGACATATCTGAACTCCCCAAGATTATAAAACTATATACGTCATAAGTATCATCAGAGCGTTCATCGATCATTCAACATTATTGTAGAGTTGTGGGTGACAGGGTGGGGTGGTAGAAATGGTAAGTGTGTTGATAAAATATTCACTATACATTCAAAGAGCAGACGAAATGTTGAACACTACTAATGAACGAGCTATTTAAAAGAAAGGAGCTGAGAAATGTAGGGGTTAAGTGAGATGTTGGTGTTGATTAATAAGTTGGAGGCTCCTTAATGTGTCACTGCTGCACTTGCTGGGAGTAAAATTATGTGAAATATTCCTGAACAATGAATTTACATTTGTGGAAATGTCAGTCATACCTATCTATCTATCTATCTATCTATCTATCTATCTATCTATCTATCTATCTATCTATCTATCTATCTATCTATCTATCTATCTATCTATCTATCTATCTATCTATCTATCTATCCATCTATCCAACCATCCATCTGTCTAGCTAGCAGTCTGTCTACAATGGGTAGTTGTGACGTTTTACTGGGAGATGGACAAGAGGTCAATTCTCCACTATCCCGGACCGCCCGTAACCGTAGACAAATCCTGGTTGGCCCCATGTGTTAAAAAGATGAATGATAGATAATGTAGAAGAGTGATAGTTCATGAAAATAGCTCGAGTCCCCTCATACATACATCCAGGATAGTAAGTAAATACAGGTGACAGACTACAACATGTGAGTCACGCTAACACAAGTGGTCTTTTAGCAACAATAATTGTATTAGGGTCAGTGAATATCATTAGCAAACATGCACATAGTCTTTGAATTGGTCTTTGGCCCATGGGCCATTCTACTCTGGTGTTGCTTGCAGCTCAGTGCTTATTATACCAAAATCCAAGATAAAGTGCCGATCTGCCAGTAAAATACACGTGGGCTAAGAATTTATCCTCTTGAGTTCTCTGACAGAACACTCTTACTTGCATGGTCATCGTACATTTAAATATAATCAAAATACAAAATATAGTTAAGGTCAAGAGATAAGCATTAATATAATGTTAGTTGGGCAAACAAAACCACATACCTTTGGCATTACTACGTACAGAGGATAATGTTTTTCTGTGTTGATAACTGGTGATAAGGTTAGTAATATGATTATTGTTAACACGGAGAGCCAAAATGTGTGTTGCCTCAACTGTCAGCTGCATTTGACTAATAATTTACAGATGAATTTCTGGTACATTCATTCTCATGGCTGAGCTTTGCTTTAATTAGTTAGTTTAATGAGTTGTCTGGAATATTCAGATATGTTCCCAGCCTGGGGATAAAGGCTAGCCTTTCTAGAAGGTAGGTTTACGTGTAGTCTATTTTTAGAGAAGGGGTGAGTGTGGACTACATAAGCCATTTTGTGACATTAGTCAAATGACTATTTTGCTCCATGGACGAAGATATTCAAGTCACGTTGCCATGGTAAATTGAGATTGGTGCTGTTATACTGAGAGCAAACAACACTTTCCAAAATTACTTTTGCAACACAGAGAGCAAGAAGGGAATATAGTAACGCATTCACGATTCACCAAAGCCGTTGGACGACAGCGTCACATCATTAATAAAAGGAAGATTCACTGGACAGTTTTATGAGTCTCTAAGAAGGTATTTCAATCATGCACTGGACTTCAGATAACTCAACTGACCTGCACCAAAAAGTAAAAAAGCAAGAAGACACACACTTCTCTCAATTAGGGAGGGGAGTTGGGGGGGAGGTAATGCCATACACTCGTTACTCCTCTCTGCACAAGATAAAAATTAACGTTTAACATGAAAGTGTTTGAATCCAACTGAAGGAAAGAATACCTACCTTCATAACAAAAACACTAAGCACAGCCACGCCCAAGGTGGGATTGTACGGCAAAATAGGAGTCTCCGCTCAAAGACGGGTTACCGGAAGCGAACTTTAATAGAAACAATCATGCGTGCGCATGTGTATATAAATTACTGGTATATCACATGGTCGGGGAAAGAAAGTGTGGGAAAGATGATGGGAGGGAGAGAGAGAGAGAGAGAGAGAGAGAGAGAGAGAGAGGGTAATGGTGATAGAGAGGAGGGTGGTAGATGAGAGAGGGTTCTTGTGGTGGTAGAGATAGTGTTCTTGTGGTAGAGATAGCGGGTTCTTGTGGTGGTAGAGATAGCGGGTTCTTGTGGTGGTAGAGACAGAGTGTTCTTGTGGTGGTAGAGATAGCGGGTTCTTGTGGTGGTAGAGATAGCGGGTTCTTGTGATGGTGGAGATATAGGGTTCTTGTGGTGGTAGAGATAGAGGGTTCTTTGGTGGTAGAGTGAAGGTTTTGTGGTGGTAGAGGGCCGCAATGGTGAAGAGGATGGTTGTGACAGAAGGGTTGGTTATATAGGTGGTTGGTGCAGGTGGTGGTGCGGAGAGGGGTGGTGGTACAGAGGGGTTTAGTAAAGGGTGGTGGTAGAGAGAGGGTGGTAGTAGAGACGGGGCGTTGGTTGTTCTAGAGAGAGGGTGGTGATTATGGTAGCGAGTAGCTGTAGTGGTGGTAGAAAGAGGGTGGTGGTGGTAATGGAAGTGATGGTGGTGGCGGTAGAGAGTACATATTAACGGCGGACAAATAATATCTGTATGAGTGTTGTATAGAAAATAGCGTATATAAAAAATCTGATAATATAAATGTAAATAACACAACTTCAAGGGTTAAGAAAGAAACCATATGAACATTCCAAAATATTTTATAAGAACACACTATATAAACGACCGCAAGAATCAATGTTGCAGTAAAATAGCCTTTATCAGGGTAATACAGTTATATCAATGTTGCAGCAAAATAGCCTATATCAGCGTAATACAGTTATATCAATGTTGCAGCAAAATAGCCTATATCAGCCTAATACAGTTATATCAATGTTGCAGCAAAATAGCCTTTATCAGCGTAATAGAGTTATATCAATGGCATACGAACAATGTTATACAGTGACTCCCAAACTTTATTATCAAGATTTTTTTTCACGGCATCCAGCCAAAAAATACCTACTAATTTCGTTTATGTTAGTGCGAGAAATGAAATCCAGGGGCGCCCTGTGAGTTGGGGTTCGGGTTGCCGCGGCGCATACTTTCGGAAACACTGATGCAGTGGATAAACTGTTTGATGTAGAATCACCTTATCTGAATGTAAACACTGTTAAATTAGTATTCACCCTAACACATTTCTTACAAAAGGGATTCTATTTTTTACCAAACTACTTTCACTTCCAATACGAAAGAAAATTATGCGTAATTATAATTAGGTCATTGTTTTGAAAAGGCGTTAAGGAAGTTTGCTATTATTCAATAAATAATGCCATAAAAATTATTTAATTTAAAGAATAAACATGAGCCTCAGTTAACCTCTTACAGCAAAAATAAAGAATAGACTTTCAGCATCTGGATTTCTTTTTCTGTAAGAGGTTAACTGAGGCTCATATTTATTCTTTAAATTAAATAATTTTGTTCTCCTTTAAGGGGCGTTAATTTATGTCTCTACTATTAGATTTAGGCAATATAAACTAGGTGATGAATTTATACCTCTACAATTAATTTAGACAATATAGACCAGGTAGTGAATTTATGCCTCAACAATTAATCTATCTGATTAAGATAAGAGAGTATAAACAAGGGGTGCGTGTGAGGGTGAATGCGACTATACGTGTGAACGTGTACAATCAGATCGATCCATAAACGCAGGCTTACCCTAAGCCACACTAAGCTGTAGTAAAAGTGCGGGTCATTGACCTAAAAAACATTAGTATCCCACATTAATTATCTTCCCCGAAGACGAGGAAAGTTATGAAAGAAGTTTCTGGACACGGCAATATGTAACCAACTCTTCCATCAGAACAATTTTTTTCTCTTCAATTTCTCTTTTTTGAGTGGTGGTAGTGATGTGAGTGTTAAGTGTTCGTGGTATCACAACCATTAAGGGGTGTCTTCTTTAAAAATCTAGTGGATACTATACATAAAATATAGCCTCCTTTACAGGTCTAAAGCTTAGGCAACATCAACTGTTTCACTGAAAGGTCAACTGTATATTCAGCATCAACTGTCTCCTTTATAGGTCAACTGTCAATAGGTCAGCGTACCGAATCCACTGACAAAAATCAACTATATACTTTTCTTCACCTGTCTCCAGGAAAGGTCAGCTATGTAGATAGGTCGAACTGCCTCCTCAAAAGGTCAGCAATATTATACTCATCTTTTCCTCAAACAGGCCCAAAGTGTAAACAGACATCTTTCCGCTTCTTGGGATTGCCATCATATTAACAGATAACCTCATCTTTCCGGACAGCTAGTGTCTGTCCGAGTCCGTCATGCGCTTACACGTCTCGGCTCTCCCAGAGCAAGGATCACCGAGATGGATGCAGCACCTGAAGATTTACGGGAGTCTGCTCTGAGTGCAGACAAGCAGAGAAAATGAGAGGCGCAAAGTTTGGATGGGGAAGGGAAGAGGTGGAATGGGGAGAGAGATTGAAAGTGCTTCTGTCTTCGTGATAAACCCCACCCCACTCCAACCACCTCTCAATTTTCGCGCTCTTTTACTTCGTCTAGTTGTCAAGGTTTTCACTTTATTTCGCTGTGTTTTTAAGGCTTTCTTCACACACACCTCCCTCCAAGGTTTTCTTGAGGAGGGGGGAGGGGGAGGGAGTATTCTGAGTTAGCTATTTCTTTAACATTTGGCATAGTACTGTTTCTCTTGCTGATTGAACAGTCTCGTTCTCAAAAGCAAGTGAATATGTTTGGTTGTTTTAATGTGTGTATTTGTTTTAATATTTATTATTTGAAGCCTCTCCTTTGAACACGATGTATTTGTGAAACACAAATCCTAACTAGGTCAACACTATTTGTGTCTGGCTTGTTAGGTGTGTTTTATATTATCTCCCCCGACTGTGTGATTCCTAAGAAAACTCATTGAAATATGTATTTGCCTGCTGGTGTGTATGCGTATCTGTCTCTTTCTCTCTGTATTATCACACACACCCTGCTCGACACAAAAATATACATACACAAAGGCACGCATGTCTTACTTTTGTCTGTGTATTCTTTCTTTTGTCTCCCATATGTTATCGTATGCGAATATAGATAGATACGACTCCACTCACTTTCCCCCCTCACACACACACACACACACACACACACTCACTGTCGCACACGCTCACACGCACACGCACACACACACACACACTCGCGCACGCTCACACACTCTCACATCCACTCGTACGCACACGCACGTACATACACACTCACACTCACATACTCGCGCGCACTCACTCGCACACGCACATGCATTCGCGCGCGCACTCACGCGCACGTGGTTTTATTTATACAACAAAGCCCAAACAAGTGACGACTACCAACACGGAAATGCGAACATTGCTCATAAAAACCTTTATGATCTGGTCTAGGAGAAGGGTCGATGAATAGCTTTGGTTGTGAGGTTGTTGTGGTGTAGTGCGCATGTGTGTGCATACATGTGAACGAGTTAATGTTGGAGATATTACCACTTGCAACTCAAGAAGCCTATGTGAACACCCAAAATCTACGTCTCACAAAATGCTAACATCTATGAAGGAAAGGTGGTGGTAATGTATGAGATAGAGACAGAGACAGAGACAGACAGACAGACAGACAGACAGACAGACAGATAAGGTGAACTGTGTGACCTTAGGCGAACTGCGTGTGCATCTCAGTGGAATAAATGGCGCAGAAACAACAGCTACACTGTAAGTGTCCCATAGCGTCGGTGTCTCCGCAAAGAAGATAATAATTGCCACTTGCTTGGTCAGTCATTCGGAACACGTTAACGTGTCCTCTTTATCAAGCTGTCCTCTGACCGGAAAGTAAGTGGCTCTCAGACAGCTTGGGGTTGCAATTGGCTGCCAATGCAAACATTAACCCCGAGCAAAGGATAACGAGGCCATAAGACAATGTCAAGGCCGACGTATAGCAAATGCAGCTTTTCAGGAATTACATAATTTTATTTTTTTAAAATTTAACTTGAATTAAATAAGAAGGGGTAATACTGGTGATAACGAATTGCAGGCCTTAGGTAGGTCAATTTTCACATTATTCCTTGAGAACTGTTATTTTGCAGTGAGGAAAGTGTAATTTTGACGTATATACATGTGAAATGCAGGAGAAGAGAAAAAACGAAAAGAGAACAATAAAGTATTGTCTAATTAATTCCTCCCTTACTTGCCGGAAAACTTAACCCAGTTTCCCAGTCATACACATGCACTTTCAGGAAACAAATACAATGAATGACACGTCACACAACGTCTAGCCTTATACTAAATCATATATTATTTTAATCTAGCTCGAGCCCCCAAACTCTCTTTGTGAATGAAGTCCCTATGACATATATGAATGTGACAGGATGAGAAACCGAGGCAATATTTATAACTTTAAAGGAAATTTAATGAAGAAAGTGAAATTAAATGAAACTGAAATAAGATCAAAAGTCCAGATAGATTAGAATAACATAGGACTCATCATCTCAGAATTAAAGTATTTTAGTACACTTCTAACACATCATGAGCAACATCCTTCTGATTGTTCTTTTGCACTTATCTTTCACTGATGGCCAAAACGAAACCTGTCCCTTGGCTGTTTAACCCTTTGGACCCTGACCCAATTAAGAATTAATTGGCTAAAATGATGATTGTAATTTGACAGAATTATTTGGACAAGATGGGACATCCTCTTTTGACATGATATTGTGAGAAATCTTAACATCAGACATATTGAGAGTATATATATTTATAAACAGGACAAACCAGAGAAAAAGCACAATATTTCAAAAGATATGTTTTGCCTTTTATTGAAAAAATATGAATCAAACAGCAGGCACTATTGATCTTTTTCATAAAAATAGTTTTTCTATTCTTCATCATGTACATGAAACCATACATGAAGTCATGTGAATGGCATACAAGAGAGGCCATTATAATAGGCAAATAATCAAATTAATGTTTAAGGACAGCCAGAAGAAAATAAGTCTATTTGTGTTCATGATAGCTCATTGGTTATTTAGTCTATTGCTCATTTGTAGATTTAAACCATGAAACCAATGAGATCTAGCTCCAGGAGAAACATATCTCAAGCCAAGATCCCTGAGAAAAGCCATCCAAATCCAGGTCACAGGTATAAAGAGTCTCATGACTTGGTGAATTGCTTTTCAGAATCCATTCTTTGAGAAACTGCACACGCGAATGTCTGTGTCTATGCCAGTACTTGTCAAGTTTGAAATTGTATCAACAGAGAGGAACAAAAACTCAAACAATAGGCCCGACCAGTCTAGTGTTGTGCTCAGGAGGGTCAGTTTGTGCAAGAGGAGGGCAAAACAACAAAAGGGAGATAAAACAACATAGGGCAAAAATGTGGGAAGAAGAAACAGCATTAGGAGTTCTCCGTCCCTGAAAATAAATGAAGGAATTTAAGGAAGAAAGGAGTGGTCAGCACCCGCAAAGGTCTTTGATAGAATCAAACATCATCAACAGCTACAAGATAGAATTGAACAGCAGGGAAAATAACTACAAGATAGAATTGAACAGCAGGGAAAATAACTACAAGATTGAATCAAACACTAATAACAAACACATTATAGAATCAAACAGTAATAAAAGCTACAAAAATAAATTAAACACCAATGCCAACCAAATGATAGAATCGAACACCAGCAACACCTACAAGGTGGAATCCAATACCAATAACAATTACAAGATTGAATCAAGCACCAGTAACAGCTATAAGATTAAATCAAACATCAGTGCTTTCAACAACGATCCGACCACTCAGGTCATTAACTGCCAGCATGTCAAACGACGTCTGCTAAGAGGACTGACATGATATTGAGCACATTTTATTTTAGGTTTTGAACTCTATCTGTAATTCTTAGATTACAACCTAAATCACGACACTCTCGTTCCTTAGTTTCTACTCCCTTAACTGTTGAACTTTCTTCCCCCCAATCTTCAACTTTATTTTTCTACCCACCCACCCCCAACTTTAAAATTCCACCCCAACTCTTTAACTTTATTTTTATATTCCCTAAACCCTTCAAGTTTCACTCCCTGACACCCAAACCCTTCAATTTCAATGTCCTCGTCTCCAAACCCTCCAGCTTTAACTTTATGTTCCCCAAACCGTACACTCAAAATCTCCATTCCCTTGATTCTTCAACGTTAGCTTTCTATCCCGGACCTCTTCCGCTTTAACATTTTCAGGTCAGAATTGTCCATAATCATAAGCTGCACCTGTATGCTAAGCAAATTATTGCCTTAAAGTCTACCTTTGACACTAAATTATTATTATGTAAGGGATAAAATTTTGACGGTATAAAGAATGCATAAACATCATAAACAAATCCATTTGTACAGCACGCGGAAACAACATTCAAGATTACTCAAGCATAAAATGTGCGACTAAGATAAATTTTTCTGTCAGCTATATGCGATTTTAATAATAATGGAGTCTTTCTGAAAAATATTCACGAATGTCTTTCATTTTTGTTTGTAACAATTGTTTTTTACCTGAAACAAAAATTCCTGGAATATGCTAATGTGTTTGCAACTGCACGTCATAATAGTACATTTAATTTAGGTCGCATTTTAGACGTAATTAAAGTCGCATTTTAGACGTAATTAAAGTCGCATTTTAGACGTAATTAAAGTCGCATTTTAGACGTAATTAAAGTCGCATTTTAGACGTAATTAAAATCGCATTTTAAGGCAATATCTTCTACAGTGAGTACATGTGGAGATCATATTCCTTTGAAAGAAAATGAATTGTCATAAATTGTAAACTGTCCAGTCCAGACAATCTTTGCCATGATATTTCAATGTTCTGTTCTTGGACGAGTTCCTGTTATTATTAAATTCTGTTTTCCCCGTCCTCAACGACAGCTATGTCGCGTTTGTTCATGGCTCGCAGAAGTAGTTACATAGCAAACTCATTTTCATTTATATTTTCTTTTGTAAATGCACTTACTTGTCATGTTCTTTGTATGAATGTATTTTAATTATACTTCTTTTTAGTAAATATTTACTGGTTATATACTGTCAATTTGCATGAGCAATCAGTTTAATTACGTGTCTCTTTAGTAAATACTTACTGGTTATATACTGTCAATTTGCATGAGCAATCAGTTTAATTACGTGTCTCTTTAGTAAGTAAATTTAATATTTATATACTGATATATATATGTGATATAATTTTTCTTGTTACTCTTTAGTAAATACTGCTATTGTTTATATATTGCCATTTTACATGTGCAATCAGTTTGCTTTATTATATTACTTTCTTTTTTCCTAAGTGTTTAAGTAGATATAACAAATATCTTTGTACTTCACACGTACGTATTGTGAAGCGCTTAGCACCTTTATAAGACTATATGCTTAATCAAGTTATCTTTACAAGACTGTATGCTTAATCAAGTTATCTTTACAAGACTATATGCTTAATCAAGTTATCTTTACAAGACTGTATGCTTAATCAAGTTATCTTTACAAGACTATATGCTTAATCAAGTTATCTTTACAAGACTATATGCTTAATCAAGTTATCTTTACAAGACTGTATGCTTAATCAAGTTATCTTTACAAGACTATAATTATGCTTAATCAAGTCATCTTTACAAGAGAACACGCTTAATCAAGCTATCTTTACAAGACTAAGCGTTTTATCAAGTCATCTTTATAAGAGAAAACGCTTTATCAAGTTATCTTTATTATTATTACTCCATTATGGTCGATGCAACCTTAAGTACTTTTGTTATTTCACTCTGAAAACAGATTATTTGCCATTAATGCCAGTCACGCTTGCAGATTAAAGATGTGGAGCTGAGTTCGCGAAAAGTTCAGACAGAAACAAAGCTGGTTGTCCCCGAGCGATTAGAATTCCGCGCTAATTTCATTTGCAGACATTCCGTAGGCACGCATTTTGAAGACTTGAAGAGAAACGTGTTCATCATTGCTCCGAAGTGCTAGGCCACTAAAAGAACAGTTTACAGAAACACGGGCTTATAATATACTCGACTTGTGACATACACCACCTAGTTAGTGACATGATAGGAATCACTATCTATCTATCTATCTATCTATCTATCTATCTATCTATCTATCTATCTATCTATCTATCTATCTATCTATCTGTCTATCTATATATCTATCTATATATATATATATCTATATATATATCTATATATCTGTCTGTCATTCACGAAGCGGGCATGCTTAAATCACTAGACTGGTTCTGTTTAAGTCAGGAACTTAGAGCAATTTAAGTTTAGAATATATGTTGAAGTTAAGATGGTTTTTCTTAGAGCTGTTCTCTGGAATTTTCTGCCGATGGATGAGGTAATAATTGTACGCACATTTCTTTTAATTTAGTTTTTTTTTTTTCCAGCAGGCAGTTGGTTTGTCTTGATTTACGCCTTTCATGCATGTCGGTGGAAATGTGTCAACTGTTTATCATCCTATCTCAAACCCAGTGGCAACATATACATATAAACAATAAAACGTGTACTCGCCATTGTTACAGTTACTAAGACAAGTTCCCGCTAAAAGTGGTGGCGCCATAGACGAAGCTGTCACGTGTAGTCAGAGGATATTTGCTATACTCGTCCAGAAGGGAGTTCTAAGGCTTATGTTCACACTGGAAATCAAAACTCAAGCGCAAATGAAGGACTGTGACAATCTACTATAAAAAGACAGAAGACAGTGACACTCTACAACAAGAAGATAGAAGACCATGACAAATAAAAAAAACAGACTACCATGGCAATCTACTTTTAGAGGAAAGACCATGACGATGTACAATTTAGAAGACAGAAGACCATGACGATGTACAATTTAGAAGACAGAAGACAGTGACAATCTACAACAAGAAGACAGTTGACCACGACAATCTACAACAAGAAGACAGTTGACCACGATAATCTACAACAAGAAGACAGTTGACCACGATAATCTACAACAAGAAGACAGTTGACCATGACAATTTACAATTAAGAAGATAGTTGATCATGACAATCTATAATTTAAAGATAGTTGACCATGACAATCAATATATTATAAGACAGCAGATTATGTCAGTCTATAATTTATAAGACAGATAACTATACAATCTACATTTTAGAGGATGTAAGACCATGTCAAATTTATAAAACAAAAGACCCTATCAAAACTACAATTTAGAAGACAGTTGATCTCGACAATCTAGAATTAGCAGACAGATAACCGCGAAAATCTACAATTTCCTCTTTTCTTTTTAAACACGATTAGAGAGAAATCCGTAAGGCTCTCCGGTACATTAAAATTTATATTTTTGTTGTTAGCATCTTCAAAGCAAGAAAAATGTTTTCTTTAACAGCTACTATACACATACATGAATCAATAAAAGGGTTTTCTAGACGAGTTCAAATTAATTCATTTATTCTTCCTCTGACGAAAGAGTAAGTGAACGATCAATAAGTTTAGAATAACTCGGTGTCATAATATATACGCTCTGAAAAAAGAGGTAATGGTTAATTTGCAAACCTGGAATAATGTTCAATAAAGTTTTCAAATCTCTGCAAAGGACTTAATTTAAATAATTAGTGTTTGAATTACTCAGGGCGATAAAACTGTTCTACAAACTAAAAATTGAAGAATTCTTGTTTGCGTTTAATATTATATCATTTTTCTTCTTTATTTTGGAGGTGGGGTGGGGGTAGTGACTGTTTCCCTGCAACATTAATTAAATTCTTTACAAGAATATTTTGTTTGGGCATATTATTTTATTTATCAATCGTATTATGCTTTTTCAACATATCTTATTTGATGGGGTAGATCCTTTTTGTTGGCGATTTACCAAGTCTTTTTAATTATTCATATAAAACTTGAGCACGTTAACTATAAAACAATCTTAGGAATAATTATTTACATAATCCTACCAAACATTTTTGCCATTACAGACAGGCAGGCAGAAAGAAAGAAAGAAAGAAAGAAAGAAAGAAAGAAAGAAAGAAAGAAAGAAAGAAAGAAAGAAAGAAAGAAAGAAAGAAAGAAAGAAAGAAAGAAAGAGTGTGCACGGCATGCGAATGTTATTCCAGCCTTCCTGACTTGCAGACTTTACCTGTACCTGAATGTGTGCCTGAATGCGAATTTCCAGCCCACGTGACAGAAAGACAAAAAGGTCACGGAGTTGACTAAGGTTTTTGGTGTCTGGAACGCCTGGTAGTCCTAGACATTGCTCCGGTATGCTGTTCGGTCTGAACCCGACTTTTCTGACAGTAATGTATTGTGATAATATGTTATCATACTGTGCCTTGATAAATTGTTATTATACTGTGCTCTGACAATATGTTAACATAATGTGCCGTAATAATTTAATGTGATAACGTTTTATCCTCACTTTCAGTACTAATAAGCTGTCATAATGCATGAGTTATCATAATACATCGTAATTATAGGAAATGGTAAAGTGTTATCGTTATGTGCTGGACATGTGTGTTATCATGATAAACTGTGATATTGTGCTATCGTAATGTGTTGCCAAAATGTGCTGTGCTAAAATGTTTTCAAAATATGCTGTCATATTGTGTTATAATAATATACAGTCATACTGAAATTATATGTGTAATTTTAATGCCCTGTGATGGGGTGGTATCATATAATATGATGTGATGTGTGCTATCATAACGTGCTGATATAATGTTTATCATTTGTTGTAATAACCAGTTGTCATAATGTTTTCAATAATGTGTTGGCACAACACGTGTAATAATGAGTTCGCCAGAAACCACTGTATCAAATGTGCTGTAATGGTTTAATATGTCTTCACTATGTGCCGTCATAATGCGCATTAATAGTGTGTTATCGTTCTGTCACGTAGTAAGAGTAAAGTTGAATTTTATACAATCCCGGAACATACTAAAGGCTATTGATGTCCTATCCCTTATTGTACCAAATAATTATGAGTTTATAGTGTCCCGTATTATACTAAGGCCCGTGTCCCATGGTGAATCGTTTCAATTCCCACGGTCATGCTAAAGCTGAACAGCACTGATGTTGAACTCTCATCAAGCAAACACCATGCTTGATGGAACAGGCCCGGTTCTATTTCCTTCAAGTAAAGACACCAAGCACACCAATTGCAGGTTGCCTTTTTATCACGTGAAATTTCGTAGTTTACGGGTCATTTTGTGCAGTACCGTGTGTTTTAGTCACATGATATTTTGACTATGTGATTAAACATTTACATACCATAAAATTTGGATTCGTGCTGCTTGTTCGGTGGGACATAGCGTCATGCAAATGTTCTTTAACTATTTCATGAAAATGATTGACCGTGAGACATCCTTATAATGCTGAATATTATGCTGTCCCATATTATACTAATGCTGAGTTTATTCTGTCTCGTATTATACTAATGCTGAGTTTATTATTTTCTCGTATTATATTAATGCTAAGTTTTCTCTGTCTTGTATTATACTAATGCTTAGTTTATTTTATCTCGTATTATACTAATGCTGAGTTTATGCTGAAAGCTGTCTTATAATATAATAATGTGGAGCATTATGCTGTCTCGTAATAATTTGAAAGCAGCGTTTACTACACTGCCGTAATAAAATTAATGCTAAAGAGTTTTTACCGAGTATACTAAATTCATGTACACCATAGATGGCATAGAACGTCATACCGAGCATACCAATTCGTGTATACAATAGAACGTTATATAGAGCATACCAATTCGTGTATACAATAGAACGTTATATAGAGCATACCAATTCGTGTATACAATAGAACGTTATATAGAGCATACCAATTCGTGTATACAATAGAACGTTATATAGAGCATACCAATTCGTGTATACAATAGAACGTTATATAGAGCATACTAAATATCTATACAGTACACATCCGGCATACTAAATGCATCTTTACAGTAGAGAATTATACCCAGCATACTAAATACATCTTTACAGTAGAGAATTATACCCAGCATACTAAATGCATCTTTACAGTAGAGAATTATACCCAGCATACTAAATACATCTTTACAGTAGAGAATTATACCCAGCATACTAAATACATCTTTACAGTAGAGAATTATACCCAGCATACTAAATACACGTATAAAGTAAAGCATCCACCATATTGAATACCTGTACTGAGCCGAACACCGAGCGCTATACTGTCCTTATATAGTGAAGATTGTTATACTGTTTGTTGACTTAGTGAAGAAGACTAGATTTATACTGTCCTGTACTGAGTATAGAGTGTTGTACTGCCCCATACTTGGGTCAGTGTTATGCGTCCTGTAATTGTGAGTGTTGTATTGTCATGAACTTACCGCGAGTGTTAAACTGTCTTCTATTTAACGATCTGTGTTTTGCTATCACGTTTTGATAAGTGTTCTAATGTCCAGTACTTAAGACGGTCTTTACGCTGTTCCATATTTGCCTGATGTTACACTGTCCTGAAATGAGTCTAAAGTAGAGTTCAATAGTGCTACAAACTAATTGTAAATTTAGACTCTTCGTACTAGGTATATGAAGAGATAAACTTTTCTCTGCTAATGTAAAGAGCTAAAACTTTCCTTGATAAGTAGATCTAAACTCTTCCTTGCTAAGTGTAATGTATAGAACTAAACTTTTCCTTGCTAAGTGTAATGTATAGAACTAAACTTTTCCTTGCTAAGTGTAATGTAAAGAGCTAAAGTTTCTTTCCTAAGTGTAATATAGAACTAAACTTATCCTTGCTAAGAGTAATATTGAGCTAAACGTTTCCTTGCTAAGTATAATGTAAAGAGCTAAACGTTTTCTTGCTAAGTATAATGTAAAGAGCTAAACGTTTTCTTGCTAAGTATAATGTAAAGAGCTAAACGTTTTCTTGCTAAGTATAATGTAAAGAGCTAAGCGTTTCCTTGCTAAGTATAATGTAAAGAGCTAAGCAGGGAGGCAAACTGCCTAGTATCAAGTGTAAGTAGAGAGTTAGACTGTTCGTACCACGTTTGACTGAAAAAAAAAAGTGCTATAATATCAGACACTATTACACACTAAGTATGTTTTCAAATAGTAGTTTTAAAATCAATCTGTAATTTGTACAATTAGTAAGTATTTTACTATTTATCTATCGTCGTTTGTTGAAACGCTACAGCATGATTAATGCGTCCCGTAGGCTACGATATTACAATGTACAGTGTGTTGTACAAGTGCTTTAAGCAGAATGCGTTCCATAGACCGATTGCTGTGATATTACTGTAGGCAATGCATTGTACAACAGCATTTAGCTGTATACGCCCTAGGGCTATGATATTGCTGTACAACTGTATAAAGTGTATGCGTCCCGTAGGCTACGACATTGCTATATGCAGTGTGTTGTAAAACTGTATTAAGTTGTATGCGTCCCGTATGCTACAATTTTACTGTGTACAGTGTATTGTACAACTGTATTAAGTTGTATGCATCCAGTATGCTACAATATTACTGTGTGCTGTGTGGTGTACAACTATATTATGCGTCCTTAGTGAGACCTTACCGCACTATAGAATGCCTGTCAGCTGCAACGTGATGGTGTCTACCACGCTTCTATGAAATTATTGTACTGTGAGGTGACAGTACAGTAGTGTTGTAGGTTTCCACTCTCTATGAAATTATTGTACTGTGAGGTGACAGTACAGTAGTGTTGTAGGTTTCCACTCTCTATGAAATTATTGTATTGTGAGGTGACAGTACAGTAGTGTTGTAGGTTTCCACTCTCTATGAAATTATTGTATTGTGAGGTGACAGTACAGTAGTGTTGTAGGTTTCCACTCTCTATTAAATGAACCCGCCATGATTAGTTTTTCAACTGTACCGTCCTGTACTATTTCTTGAGTGTGCTATCACAATTTTTAAATGTGCCCTGAGTAGAATACTGAAATGTCAGTTTCTGAGAGTGCTATAAAGCGTAATTAACTGACAGGTAGAATTCTGCAACAAAACGCATCACTGTTCTCTCGTGCGATGCAACTTTGCGTAGTAGGGTGTCACATAATTAATATTACTGTCTCATTGTGTGCTGTCACATAATTAATATTACTGTCTCATAGTACGCTGTCATATAATTATTAATAATCTCTCAATGTGCGCTGTCACATAATTAATATTACTGTCTCATAGTGTGCTTTCATATAATTAATATTACTGTCTCATTGTGTGCTGCCACATAATTAATATTACTGTCTCATTGTGTGCTGTCACATAATTAATATTTCTGTCTCATTGTGTGCTGTCACATAATTAATATTACTGTCTCATAGTGTGCTGTCACATAATTAATATTTCTGTCTCAATGTGCGCTGTCACATAATTAATATTTCTGTCTCATAGTGTGCTTTCATATAATTAATATTACTGTCTCATTGTGTGCTGTCACATAATTAATATTACTGTCTCATAGTACGCTGTCATATAATTATTAATAATCTCTCAATGTGCGCTGTCACATAATTAATATTACTGTCTCATAGTGTGCTTTCATATAATTAATATTACTGTCTCATTGTGTGCTGTCACATAATTAATATTACTGTCTCATAGTACGCTGTCATATAATTATTAATAATCTCTCAATGTGCGCTGTCACATAATTAATATTACTGTCCCATAGTGTGCTTTCATATAATTAATATTACTCTCTCACTGTGTGATGTTACATAACAATACTGTCGCATTGTATGTAGTCACATAATTAATATTACCGTAACATCGTACGCTACCACATAGTTAACATTACTGTCTGTGAACTGTCACATAGTTAATAGCACTGTCTCATTGTATGTTTTATTATAATTAATATTACTCTCATTCTGTGCTGTTATATAATTGACTTTATTGCCTCATTGCATGCAGTCACACAATGAACACTACCATCTCATAGTATGCAGTCGTATAATTAATATTACTCTCAATTTGTGCTGTCACATAATTAATGTTAATGCCTCATTGCATGCTGTCATAAAATGAACATTATTGTTTCGTTGCATGCCGTCAGATAATTAATATTAAGATCTCATAGTAAACAGTCACATATTTGATGTTACTGTCTGTATGCTGTCACATAGTTAATAATACTCTCTCACAATATGCGGTCTCATGACTACTGTTATTAGTGCCGTCGTACAATACGAGTGGCCTACAAATGCTAGTCTTGTAAACGTAATGTTTTGCAGTAAATACTATTACAGTCTGGCTCAATTAATAAAAACTCTTCTCTCTCGTTAATAAAATCGTCACCTAATTTGCTAGAGTCAAAATGATCAAGCTTGCTCTGTTGTTCTTTTACACTCAAAAAGTACATTATTATTTTGCTTTAATATGCCAGTGCAGCGAGAACCGAGCCAAATATTTTTTTATGCTTTCATCCAAACTAGCAGAGTGCACTCCCCTGACACCGTCTGACAGTCTGACGTCATCCGTACCTTAATTAACCTGTCACGTTCTCTATTGCGGCATGAAAATGGCACTCTGCTTCTATGCAAGTAAGAATTTTTTTAACTGAAGGCGTGATATCGTTCAGATAGATAACGACATTTCAGAAATACTTTTATTTTTCTTTAATTGTTCAGTGTGAGGCCATTCATACGGCGCGTACGTCTAAAATGTTGCCGGATTAATAGAAAACCATTTCGAGAAGAACCCAAAGCACTGTCGTCTACAAAAGAAGTGACGCTTTCTCTACCCCGTAAAAGTTTGCAAATGGGAACACAACAACAAAAGCTTTTTATCTGTAAAGTCAGAGGTTCCAGGAATATCTAAGATGATATTATTTTATTCACTCGCAGAAATGAGCTACAGAGTTGGTGTGCTATAAGAGAAGGTTCTAGTCAAGAGGAAAAGGATCAACTTTCGTTTCAAAATGCACAGGGTTCGAGTCCTTGAGAGACTAAAAATAGCAACGGTAACTTGTTTCTTAACTTGATCTAGTGAGATTATAGAATCTAAGTTCAACGTGACGATGAAGCGGGTCCCGTGTGCTATGGACCGCGTATTCCGTAGCAGAAGGCAAGCAGACTGGCGGTCGATGCCTGTATGGGGAATTAGATGGCCGAGAGGGGAATTAGATGGCCGAGAGGGGAATTAGATGGCCGAGAAGACTAAATGCTGAACTCTGGCCACTGTCGAGCTCAGCGACTAAATTGTACAACGCCTACCAGTTGCAGAAGTCTTAGAATGTAAAGGGTTAATAAAATATACATAATTTATTGAATGAACTTAAGTGCAGCTGTCCTCCCAAAAAGTAAAGCGGCAAATACCATGCCTTCACATTTCCGCCTCGAACACCCTGACCCAGGCAATTTTTCTGCCTATCCCAAACTAGAGCAATACGATTGTGAATTAAATTTTTGGTGTTTTTTTTTTTACGGTCTGCTTGTACTTGTAGTAAAATGCAGGTCATACAGAAATTTTAGACAGTCTACAAACCACGCGCTATATCGAGCGTTGATATCGCGAATTTTACACCCGATCCCCATTCAATCTGCTTGTCTTGGAACAACGTCACATCAACAAGTGCAACTTTTAAGGTCATCCTGATATAAAACAGTGGTCCCCAACCACCACTCCTTTTTATTTTACGTAGTTAAGAGTAACGTTCTTTCAAATATTTCTCCTCTGTGCGCAGATGTGGCGGTTGTTTTGAGCTACCAAAACCTGTAGCGGAATTTTGAAACTGCTGCGCGCATTTTCTAATGAACTGCGCGGCTATGCAGCCACGCACCTTTGAGGGGAACATTGGCGCTTTACAATTTTCGTAACTTATTTTGTATTGGACATATAAATTATGTTCAACACATCCTGTTGCTAAGTACAAAGTATATAAATAAATAACAAGGAAGTAATTGTATAGATAAAAAAAAAATCTGCAAATTATTCAGCAATTACTCTTTCATTATTACTATGTGCATGTGCTCCTTTTTAAAAATGATCTGGCATATAAAGTAAGTAGGGTTTTTTAATATATACAATAACATCACAATTTTCATCTTACTTATTTTAGAAATTACAATATTGTTGACATAGTAGTAGCAATATATTGATTATTCTTGCTTTAATATAGATAGCCAGTTATGGCTAATTAAAAATATTCTTTGTACGTTTACGTGTGTCGAAATCTTATTGGGGAAAAGAGGCGTTATTATTGCATACGCTTTTATGTAATCAGTCGGTGCGATTTTTAGCACTGCATTTCACCAGCCAGTTTTTCGCACAAGGGGAGAGTAAAATGATATTCCCGTTTGTAAGCAATCGTCCAGATGGGCATCGGTAAATCAAAACATATTAACTTTATTATGTTTGCCATGACAATAGAACTTCAAATAGAAAAGTGGGAATCAAACTAAAGTTTTATTTTGTAAATTACATTTCTTTTAAAAGCAGGAATCACTTTTTGTGAACCATATTCTCAAAATTATCATCCATTGATCACGAATTTAGAACATTGTCATTCTGAAGATCTAAAATCTCCAGTTCCACTTCTTCTCTACTTGAATGAGACTCACAATCGAACTAGTCATGTTTGTTTCCTCTAGCTGACAAGTAAAAGAGAATTCATCAGTAAGGCAACCACAAGCTTAATGATGATGAACTGTTGCAATCGCTTTCCAAATTGTTCCAGGGGTCTTTGAATGTGGATAACCAGTAATGAAGTGTTGAAATCACTGTCATGAACCATTTTCTTAGTGCTAATGAAATATACAAAAGACCGTCCTATTATGTGACCTCCACAAGAACAATGTTGCTGAGAAGGATTTTTACAGGATCTAAAATGAGTGACGAGAGATTGGAAGGAAAATCCTCCATCTGCACTTACTTGTCACACCTAGTCAGGGGTGCGCGTAAAGGTCACACCTACTCAGGGGCGCGCGTAAAGGTCACACGAGGTCAGGGGTGCGCGTAAAGGTCACACCTAGTCAGGGGTGCGCGTAAAGGTCACACCTAGTCAGGGGCGCGTGTAAAGGTCACACCTAGTCAGGGGTGCGCGTAAAGGTCACACCTAGTCAGGGTGCGCGTAAAGGTCTCGGCAAACACCGCACTGAAGAACACTGACATTAAGTATACGGATAAGGTCTCGTATGTAAACCATTCGAAAATGTCGTACACCTGATCAAACGTCCTATCGCGACATGCAACAAGCTGAAATGTAAGAATTGGTTGGTATATCAGTTTATATATATCAATGAGTTAAACTCATCTATATTTTAAAATTATATATATTAAAATGTTTCTGGGAAGGGCTTTCTGGGAAGGGCTGTCTTTTTCAAAAAAGCACGTGAAGAAATTGTGTGTTTAGAAGTTAAGAATTTGTGTGTGCTCCCGTCAAGTTTTTGACAGTGACGTCAAGGCAAAAATAAATGTAGGCCTACTGTTCTTTTCACTCAAAAATGTTCAACAGATTTTCTTAATGATTTTCAATCATCATGTTATCTCACCCGCGTACAACAGCTAGGTTTGAATTCTGAAAGACTAGCTGCCAGAATTCTCTCGCAGCTTTACAGGTATGGGTTCCAAGCATTTCTACAACAACAACAACAACAACAGCAAGAAAAAATAAGTGCAGCGCTGGCATGATCCAAAGTTTCTGAACCTTTGAACTTTGTGGAATTAGTTGAAAGTGTACAGAAACGTATTAAACTGATCTCAGACTAACGTTGACACCTAGCGGAATAAGTCCAAAATATTCTGATATATCTTCAGTGTCTATCAACATCAGCTAACGCCCAATGAAAGAGTCGATGAGTTACGGAAACACTCGAAGTGATCTGATAACAGAGGCTGATGCCTAACAGAATCAGTCGAAGAGTTACGGAAAACCTCGAAATGAGCTAATAACAGAAGCCGGTGACCAACGGAATCAGTCGAAGGAGTACGGAAACTTTCGAAACGAGGTAATAACAGAAGCCGATGCATAACGAAATCAGTCGAAAAGTTACGGAATAAAACTATTCAAAGTTAAGTTATGACACTGAATGATATTTTTTTCAAAGTTCACAAAATTACTGTAAAAAATAAAAGGCACTTCTCAAATGGAAACAATCAATAACACTAATAGTACAGTGCACGACCCAGAGGCGTGGACATATTTCTAACTAGGCATAATTACATAAGATCTTACAAATAAAGGACATATTTCTAACTAGGCATAATTACATAAGATCTTACAAATAAAGGACATATTTCTAACTAGGCATAATTACATAAGATCTCACAAATAAAGGACATATTTCTAACTAGGCATAATTACATAAGATCTCACAAATAAAGGACATATTTCTAACTAGGCATAATTACATAAGATCTCACAAATAAAGGACATATTTCTAACTAGGCATAATTACATAAGATCTCACAAATAAAGGACATATTTCTAACTAGGCATAATTACATAAGATCTTACAAATAAAGGACATATATCTAACTAGGCATAATTACATAAGATCTCACAAATAAAGTCTTCTTGTGGATAGTGACCCCTCTACATAAAAGCATATGAGGCGTGTGATTCAGTAGATTGTAAAGATTATAAAATGCTTGTGTTTATGCTCGTAAAATATTTATCCACAGCTGAGAGACACATACTTTACCGTTAGCGTTTAGATCTTATTGCTAACCGCCCACATGGTAATAATTTTCTAAAGGTTCTTAACTAACAACGCAAGACCTGTTCTCCTGTGAAAGTTTAGATCTATTGTTTCATTGTGCTAGAATAACAATTCTCTAAAGGTTCTTCACTTAAAACAAACGAAATATTCTGGCGGACATTTGCTGGTTTTGACACTCAAAAGGGTTAATAATGAGAGTATGGTACGAATAAAATAATATGACGCTGAAAAATCACGCAACTGAGACAATCTGACGTCGACAAATCAATCCGAGAGAGAGTCTGATAATAACAAAATCTAAGAGAGAGAGAGAGAGAGAGAGAGAGAGAGAGAGAGAGAGGCTGATACTGACAAACCAGCCTGAGAGAGAGAAGCTGAAATTGACAAATCTACCTGAGAGATACCACCTCTATAAGAAATCTCATACTCACAAATCAACTTGAATAGGAGAATCTCATATTGAAAATTCCAACCGGATAGGACCATCTTATAAAATCCACCCGTACAAGACAGTGATATTGACAAACTCACCCGTTAGAACAATCTGATATCGATAAAATCCCACCTGCATTGGACAATCTAATATTAAAAAATCCACCCGTATAAAAGTATGTTATTAACAAATATACCTACACCTGACAGTCTGACAAATCCACTTGTATAGGACAGTCAGATATTAACAAATCCACCTGCAATGGACAATCTGATATTGACAAATCTACCTGTACAGGACAATCTGATATTGATAAATCTGCCCCTCTGAGATATGAACAGACTTTTATTATCTTTAACATCGTGTGAGAACCGATACTAACTGACAACCTTGCTAAGGTTAAGAAAGTTCAAGACTGAATACAATGTCACACATTTCCGATAAATCTTTATTGCTATATCCATTACAGACCACCTACAAATCATGGATAGGACGCTTAACGTGCAGCTTGTGCATGCGTGGGTGAGTGGGTGTAACTGTGTGAGAAGTGCGTGTGTGTGTGAACTAGATGTGTGTGAGTGTGCATAAGTGAGTGCATGGGTATGTGTGAGTGTGCGAATGTGAGTTCATGGAAGACAAGAAAGCCATCGCAGGCTTGAATTTGAAAGAAGTGGAGAAAATCACCGTGGGGTGATATTTGAATGAATAGGAAAAGAGAATGCAACGACTAAAGACCTGTTGTTGGTGGTGACATAACTTCGCGGTGTAGTCCAATTTTATTTTCATCAAAATGCATTTCTATTTGTGCTATCATTTACACCACACGCTTGTACCTCCGAGATGCCTCAGTGCTGAGGTTCTTATGCCTTAGTTAGTGTTCAAGAGTGTTCTCGTACGATAAACTAAGTGTGATATGAGGACTGAGTTCTCGGTGTGATAGTCGAGAGTAGGAAATGAAATATTACGTGTAACCCAAATAAAAATAAATATGATGGGTGACATAAGAGAAATAAAGAAAACGAAGGATGAAAAATAGAACAGATACATTAGAATTATGAGAGATGACATGATGAAGAAAGATTAGAGGAAAGAAAGGACAGAGTTAGGAAAAAGTTCCGATAAAGAAATGAAAGTTTAAGGTAATAGAGAGACGACAGTTGATCCACGAGATAACAGAATGAGAAAGAAGAAATAATAATAAATGAGAAAGAAAACATAAGAGGTGAAAATTAAAAATTGAGACGAGGCACTGAAGATGAAAGAAAAACGTGGGAGAATTAATAAATGAGGCTTGAGAGATGAAAAACAAAGAATGTAAAATAATAAATGAGACGAAGATGACACGCAAGACATGAGAAATAAGAAATGAGACATAAATGATAACAGATGAAGTGAGACATAAAATATTAAAACCAAAGAATGAGAAATAAGAGATCCATATGCTAGATGAGCCAAGGAAGGAGGAAAAAGAGATAACATGTAAGATGAAAGCCACAAAAAAAGAAATAAGAGTGGCATATGAAAAATGAAAGCCAATGATAGAGGAATAAGAGAACGGGTATGAAAGACGAAATGATAAGATCTGAGAAATAGGTCACCGAAATGTTAAGGACATCGAAATAAGAGATGACATAAAAGAAGAAAGCCAAGGAAAGAGAAACAAGAGATAACATGTAAGATGAAAGCCACAAAAAAGAAATAAGAGTTGGCATATGAAAAATGAAAGCCAATGACAGAGGAATAAGAGAACGGGTATGAAAGACGAAATGATAAGATCTGAGAAATAGGTCACGAGAGCATTATTTTACAACAGGAAGCTATTCGCTCGTGACTCGCTAATATAGGCCACCCGCCTTCAGGCACCGCTTTTTCATGTCGTCTCCAGTTCACTCGTGTTGTTGAATATGTTTAGGGTTCGGACACTGTCATCAACAAGCCATTTCTATTAATACTCGAGCGAAAGAAAGGAACAAGAAGCAAAAGAAAATGGGTGTGTAGTGTGAATAAATAATATGCGTGAAATAAAACTGGTAGGGACTTCCATTTCTATACACGGTTACTAAGTTGCATTGCACTACCTTAATGCATGTCCTCTTCGAAGGCAATAAAACTAACAAGCCTACAAATTTAATGTTTAATCGATTATGCAGACAGAATTCGAAGGGAAGCAACGTGGCGAAGAGCAATAGTCTCTAACCAATAAGATCATTGACATGAAAGACACAACTTTTGAGTGTCTTACGTTGCCAGCCTAACTGTATAATTAGCTAAGGTTACAACCCGAATTACCCCAAAAAGTAGGTCTAGGTTATCCGCTGCCTAAAATCAAGGGCAGCGTGCGCACTGACAACAAAAACCACTACATGAATGAGATGAGTCTTGTTTCCATTATACAAGTCACACATATTTATACTGCGGATTAATCTGAAATTCAAATTGATCCGGAAATCTCGTTTGTAACGGCAGTCTGGTCTGAAGGAAAGATCTACATCATCAAATTGAGACCGTGTGAATGCAGCATAAGTTGTTTAGGAACAAGTGAAGTACTTGACCCTGGGACCATTTGTCATTGATTTATAGATTAACGGGACAGTGCGAGATAATAAATACGTTCATTTGGAATTTATTGTATCTCAAAATATGTTTTCTTCTTTTATTGTTTTCATTATTGCATTCTTGTTATCTTATCCCATATCTTAATTAATTCTTTGGAGTGACTATTAATGGGAATAGACTGGAGGATGAGCCATACATGAATAAATGATTGTTAATTAATTAAGAAGGACAGATAATGTCGCTGATCCCTGAAGGCAACGTCAACTACTTTGCTTGTCACTATATTATATGATTCTATTTCTGTATCTTCATGATCAGTGGTTGGAGTATAGACCTGAATGATTGTAATATTAAAGGAAGTTGCTTTTAGGCGAACGGAAATGAGTCTGCTAGATATGGGGCAGCATTCAAGCACAGATTCCTTTATGGCTTTGTTGACAAGTATGCCTACTCCATTTATGGATTTGTCCAGTTCTCCACTGAAGTATAGTATATGCCCATCTTCAGTTTGGTGTTCTCCAAGGGTTTTCCATCTAACTTCACAGAGTCCCACAATGTGCCATGTGTAGTGTTTTAGTTCATGCGTCAGTTCCTGAAGTTTTCCCAGTTGTGCCAGCGTTCTTATGTTCCAGGTAGCAATTGTGGTGTTATATCTTGCTTTGATCTTATGTGAGGTTCCACCGGTAACACATTTGTCACCTCTACTCTGATGGGCAATGGTAGGCGCAGTCCTTATTGACCCGGGTGACGGCCGATCCGGTATGGATGAAGGAGTTTTGTCCAGCATATCTGCATGTTTTAGGCATAAGTCGTCTGGCGGAACCCATCCCTCTCCGACCAAGGAGTTGCCAGAAGGGGATGTAATACATCAAACCACTGCCTTAGGGGACTCCTCACCGGATTTTCTTTCAGTGTTTACTCCCTTAACCTTTGGCTAACCAAAGCCAACCTGCAAGGCAACAGGTGGATGGCGGGAGCGTCAGTTCCCGTGCAGATGATACATCTATCCATTGTTCCAGGGTGTCATAAACATGGTCAACAAGAAAGACATCCTCATTATACTGGGAGCCTGGAATGACAAGGTCGGGGATTGATGCACAAGGACTGGAAAGATCATTGTGGACCGTCCTGCAATGACCGTACCAATGAAAGAGGGGGACAGCTGCTTGAGTTTGTTACAACAACTGGTACTAGCCAACACCCTGGGAAAACATAAAGCTTCACGATACTGGACATGGCAAGCAGCAAATGGAACCAATCACAACCAAATCGACTATATAATGGTGAGCTACAGTGAAGTGTGTTGTTGTGGGTTAGTGATGTTTGTTGTGAGCAAAAGGGATGTTTGTTGTGGTGAGCTAGAGTGAAGTTTGTCATGATGAGCTAGAGTAATGATCGCTGTGGTAAGTCATAGTGATTTCTTCTGTGGTGAACAAGAGTGATTGTTGTTGTGAGCTAGAGTGAAGTTTGTTGTGATGAGTAGGAGAGATGTTTGTTGTAGTGAGCTACAGTGATGTTTGTTGTGAAGGGCTAGAGTACAGTTTTGTGCAGTGAGCTCAAAGGAGTTTAGTGTAATGTTCAACAGAAAAGTGCAAACAAAAATTTATCAACCTTACACCTTACCAAACACGACTCACACAACCAACGGTTTGCAGTGGAAAAGACACTCATCTGTTTTTTTCTGAGTACTGTTTGTCTGTCTGATTACGCTTTCAGTGTTTGTTTCTCTGAGCATGTTTTGGGTGTTTGTGAGAGCATACTGTTTTTTTGTCTGACCATTTTTTTTTTTTTAGTGTTTGCATGAACATACGGTTTGCTTGTTTGGTCGTGCATGTGGTTAGTTTGGTCTGTATCACTGTTTGTTTGCTGGTGGGAAATTTTGGTGAGAGATTGTGTGCGCAAGCAAACAATTAACTTGTTAGCATATCGCCATGTTTCACTGCACATAAAAGTTTAGTTCTTATTTAAAAAGTACTATTTGTACTTAAGTAGTGCATGTGTACCTTTCTGTTTAGAATCCTCAAGAACCTGCGTGCTTGCGCAGCATAAATCACGTACTCACGTACTCTAAATTCGGTTTTGTTAACAGGTCGTCGTCATAAGATTAAGAGTTGTGCGTGACAAGACAGTTTTTAAAAAAAAAAGGGTGGGGGGAGAGGAAAAAGAAAAGAAGTGTGGCGATTATCTTATACCGCTAAAGTGAACCGCTCGAATTAGTTCTCTGTATTGCGGCCCATAACTCTTCCTACACAAATAACTAAGTGTTCGTGGTACTTTTCATCTTGCTTTCATTTTATTTCTATTTACCTGAATAATGTTGTGCGTAACAGTGAGTCTGCTAAATGACAATAGAATCCAGGCATATGGGTCCTAAATGAACACTTGCTCTATCTGTGAACGTACGTGTGAAGGTAAAGCTACATTCTTTGGTACACCAACCGTTCGTACATAAAGCGTGTAGATGGGGAAGTGTTTTGTGAACTCTACAAAAGTGAACAACACACGGTTTATAAAATCCCCGTGTTAACTACACGAGAACATTCGATGTACGACGTTTCGGGGTCTAGACATTTGTATAAATCCTAAATGGGCTCCATTCTACTCGCTCTGCTGAGTCCACTGAGTCAAAAGTTCACTGAGTGTTATTAATCAGTGGATCACTAGTTATTAATCTAGTGGATTACTAGTTATTAATCAGTGGATCACTAGTTATTAATCAGTGGATCACTAAATATTAATCTAGTGGATCACTAGTTCAGGGGTGCACAAACGAATGTAGTGCACATTGTTTCATTATTTGTGTTGTTTTTTTCTATTGAGCCATCCATGTGGCGGCCCTCTACTCACTATCAATTGGAAATTTGGCCCTCTGGCCTAAAAATATTGTGCACCCCTGCACTAGTCATTAACCTAGTGGATCACTAGTTATTAATCAGTGGATCACTAGTTAATAATCTAGTGGATCACTGGTTATTAATCTAGTGGATCACTAGTTATTAATATAGTGGATCATTAGTTATTAATCAGTGGATCACTAGATATTAATCTAGTGGATCACTAGTTATTAATTAGTGGATCGCTAGATATTAATCTAGTGGATCTTTAGAATAAAACGAGTAGAACATTATGAGTCCAGTGAATCTTATGAATTGTGAGTCCACTTCGTCTTGCGAGCCTAGCGAATCGCGTGAACCTGGTGAGTCCAATCTGTTTTGTGAATCTTACGAGTCCAATCTGCCCATTGAGTCCTGTGAGTCCAGTGAGTCTTACTATTCCAGTAAGTTTTACAAATCCAACGAGTCCACCAAGTCTTGTGAATGTTTTTAGTCCAGAGGATCATGTGAGTCAAGTTAGTCCAATGAATTTTATGAGCTTAAGATCCCAATGCTTATGAGTCGTAAAAGTATTGTGAGTTGTATACAATAAGTAAATTTTTGTGAGTCCAATGGGTCTTGTTAGTCCTAACTTAGTTTATTGAAATCCATTAAAAACCTATGACAGACTCAAACAATATAAGAAGTGGGTAAAAAGAAAAAGCGTTAAACAACGTGGTTAGGTAGCGAACAACAGCCCATCACACATGTTACAGAATTCTTTTCTCATGAGTCTTACTGTTATGGCATATTAGTCTACATCTAGTGCTAAAGAATTATAGATAAGATCTTTCATCATGTTGCAAGTATGCTGATATCTTCAATTTAGTAGTGTACTCAGGTTAGCACACACTTACTCCTCCCCTCTGTGTACCCCTATCCTCTTTGTACGTACCCTCCCCTCTGTGTACATACTCCTCCCCTCATTGTGCGTACCCTTCCCCTCTTTTTACGTACCGTACCCTCTGTGTACGTACCCCTACCCATTATATGCGTAGAATTTCTGTTTGTTGAGGATTCATTCCAGCAGCACACATGACTGGTAACCGGCTGTCTGAAATTTTTGCATAAAGTTAAATTTTAATGATCATCAGTGTAACGTCTCGTCTCTTTGTTCTGTGCTTCTGACCCAAAAAAACCAAACAAAACTTTCATAACCTGAATAGAGTTACCAGATACATCAAGCAAACATGTAACAGTATTAAATACAGCTCACGTAACAGTATCGAAAATAATACATACATCTTCATTCAACATACAAACACACAAGCACGCATACACAGCAGTATCATAATAAAATGTATCTACATCCTCATACAACACACACATACACACACTCACACACACAAACACACACAAATCAATATCAAAACAGTATACATCTGCATCCTGATAAAATACATCAAAGTATCTAAGCAATGCGCATCTACTTCATGATACAACACATACACACACATACGCAACAGACACAACAGTACCAAAATAGCACACATTGTACAGCCTGATACACACACACACACACACACACACACACACACACACACACACACACACCCACCAGTACACAGTATCAACATCTCACAGAGTTACAAAACACTCACTCTACACTATCAGATGTTACATTAACAGCACTATCATTTACATAGCCCACAAACCCCACAGCAGTGCCAGTACAGCAAATATAACACGCATAGTACCCTTGCAGTGCCAATCGCCATACAAACAATAACACGTATAATTCCTACTGCAGTGCCAGTACAGCAAATATAATACGTACATTGCTAACAGCAGTGCCAGGTGCAACACAAACACCCATAGCAGTGCCAGGTACAGTACACACAATAGCACCTATTACAGTATGAAACGCAAGACCGATATATTATGCATGACCCCTAAAACCGAGCAAGCAAAAGTTCCAAGTTTTTGTCACGAAGAATCCGGTTTCGCTGTCTAGAAAACTTCCATCATGGACTCTTCGCAACGTTCTCGTGCATCGTAGTTATTACCGTCTTTGTTTTATACAACACAATACAACACATTACAACACTGTGAGAAGGGAGTACCGAAGGGAAAATAGTAAATCATGGAAGCTTTCTTAGCTTTTTTGAAGCTGCTTTTGCCACGAATGAGAATTAGTGAAGTATACGATACCATAACAGTGCCGGATATTGAACTCATAGCACAGATGCCATAGCAACGAAAGAAATGGTACTTCCATGAATATTGCATCGAACATGACTAGAAATACTCTATGTGACACTGCTATGAATAAATACTCAATGTGGCATTCCTTTTGGGCATCGTATCCGGCATTACTATGAATACTCTATGTGGCATTTTAATGCCGGATACGATGCCCAAAAGGAATGCCACATAGAGTATTTATTCATAGCAGTGCCCCATAGAGTATTTCTAGTCATGTTGGATGCAATATTCATGGAAGTACCAGATACAGTACTGAAATAAACTGGACAGAACAGTGTCCCATAGAGTTTTACTAGCCATGCTGGATGCAATATTCATGGAAGTACCAGATACAGTACTGAAATAAACTGGATAGAGTACTGCAGGACGCGATATTGGTAAAAGTGCCAGATAAAGTATTGTATAGTGCAGGACATAGTACTGGCATTGGTGCCGGATATACATGGGCGCCGGACATAGTACTGACAGAGGTGCCGGATATAATACCACACCACTGGTAAACAACAGCACAGCAATTTCATCCCTAATAGTGTCAGAGATAACGTGAATTCAGGGCAAGTTTCTGGCTGGGTTCATTTAAAAAAAAAGACACATCGTTTGTATGTGTACTTTAAGAAGTGAAATACAAGAAATATATTTTTCGTATGTATTTTTATTCTGTCGACAAACCCGCATAAACACGAAGACATGAATAAATAAACACGCATACATATATATGTCTATACTGATACATAACTTACTAACACATGTTATAGAGCACGAACAACAGTACACATACGCAATACAATCTTATTCAAAGAGGAGTGTACGTACGGCATATTTGTATTTTAATTTGCACAGGAAAATAGTCACAAGGTAAAAATTTCAACTTTTTGAATTGACGGAGCTCCCTCGAGTGCTGGCAGGGATTTTAGTTCTTCACCTTTACATCGTACACATCAAACGAGAATCAATGTCACTATTGCTACACGAAAGAAAGGGAGAAAATGCAAGCCAAGAATCAATATAACCCTTATAGTCTCTTTGCACCAAAGTGTGCTAATGAAATTTTTTTTCACCACGCCTCAAAGCAGCGCGAGAAGTATTTAAATCTAAGAGAGAGAGAGAGAGAGAGAGAGAGAGAGAGAGAGAGAGAGAGAGAGAAAGAGAGAGAGAGAAGAAGAAAATCGAATAACGGTTTTCATTTGTCTCAGAATTTCCAACATAATTTCACTTTAACCCTTTCACTGTAAATGCTAAAATAAACTTGGTGTATAGATTTCATTGTAATCAAGCAATCTACATCTCTTTCGCACCCAGCGCAATAAATTTTGACCTATCGTAACAGAACACGAAAAAGAGAAATGAAGGAGGGGGGAGGGGGGAGAGAGAAGAAATACTATCAACTTTGAAAAGGTATGTAGACGTGAAGTGACTTTCTTTCATCAGCTGAGAATGACAACGGAAATCACTGAAAATGAAATATAGTGCATTAGATTGTTGTAGCACACACCCGTTTCTGACTTTAACTAATAAGCTTGAGTCGCAGGCATTGCCTTTAAACCGTGCAGTTGTAAGTATTATACTGTAACTCAACAAGCTCATGAAATGCAGGGTGTCTCTAAAATGTGAAAAAATATAGCCATTATATCTAGAATATCCCTTCTCTCTCCTCCCACTAGACAAAAATATAGTCATTATGTCTAGGATATCCCTTTTCTCTCCTCCCACTAGACAAAAATATAGTCATTATATCTAGGATATCCCTTCTCTCTCCTCCCATAGTCAGAAATGTAGTCATTTTATCTACGATATCCCTTCTCTCTCCTCCCACTAGACAAAAATATAGTCATTATATCTAGAATATCCCTTCTCTCTCCTCCCACTAGACAAAAATATAGTCATTATGTCTAGGATATCCCTTCTCTCTCCTCCCACTAGACAAAAATATAGTCATTATATCTAGGATATCCCTTCTCTCTCCTCCCATAGTCAGAAATGTAGTCATTTTATCTAGGATATCCCTTCTCTCTCCTCCCACTAGACAAAAATATAGTCATTATATCTAGGATATCCCTTCTCTCTCCTCCCACTAGACAAAAGAAAGTCATTAGAATTAACAACATCGAGCTTGGGTGCAAGGTACTTTCAATTAAATAAAATGGAAAAAATAGATTTCTACATTTCTTAAGATGCGAAAAAAAATGCACTGAGTCCAAATGAAGGAATATGATTTCTTTATTTTTTCTTTACTTTGTAACTTAAACCAAACAAATTACTTAGGTATCAATGTAACCAGTCCAAACAGGATCCGATGTAGCCAGTCCAATAGGATCCGATGTTAAAAGTTCAGAGAGGATCCAAAGTAACTAGTCATTAAAATGTCTTATGTCAAACAGGATTCTATGTAACCAGTCCAAGAAGGATCAGATGCTACTAGTCTAAATAGGATCTATGGCAGAGTAAACTTGCATATTCCTATTTCTAAGCTTAATTGTTATATATGGCAGAGTAAACTTGCATATTCCTATTTCTAAGCTTAATTGTTATATATGGCAGAGTAAACTTGCATATTCCTATTTCTAAGCTTAATTGTTATATATGGCAGAGTAAATTTGCATATTCCTATTTCTAAGCTTAATTGTTATATATGGCAGAGTAAACTTGCATATTCCAATTTCTAAGCTTAATTGTTATATATGGCAGAGTAAACTTGCATATTCCTATTTCTAAGCTTAATTGTTATATAAATTGTTAAATTGTCGAAGTGGCTCGACCTTGGACACTCCTTATGATAGTATTTTTGTAAGTGTCGGAGTTGGAGTAAACACTCAAGTTGAGAATATGCTAGAAATTCCTGATGCAATGCAAACCAGTTCCAACTAGATGAGTAGTTTTTATTATCCAATGGTTAACATTTATGAGAACGAGACCAGCCATGAGCTGAGATCAAAAGTTACATGCTGTAGATAAATCTATTCTCTAATCACTTAAATTTGGTGTGGCAAGAAGTCCGGTCATGAAAGGTGGCCATTAGCTTAATGGTGAGTTAACTGACTGATTGAGAGAGAATGGACTTAGAAATATTTTATGCATTTTGCTATTGATATATTTTACTTGGGTTTTACGTAGAGATGTATTATCTGAGTAGACTATTATTTCTGCAAATGTTTGAACTAAGATGATTGAATATAGTATGCAAAACATTGTTCTCAGTAAAACTGATATGCTGTATTTATTATGCTATGTGTGTGTATATCGGCTAGTAAATACTGTTGCAGGTAACTTTAAGTTCAAACTTGAATGTAAGAAAGAATGGAGTTAAAAATGGAATGGACTGGAAACTTAGCGTTTGTTCCCTGATTATATTTTTACGTGGACAAGCAGCCTCTCTGTGTATTATTTAATTCTTCTGGTTTATTGACTATAAACCGCTATATTTATGATAGATGTGGGACTCTCTACTGTAGTGTGTACAAGAGAATACAGCATATCACTGTTTTCAATTTGAGGAGAGTAACACATAGAGCTGACGTGGACAATAACTTGTGACATTGTTGCAAAAGCATGCAAAAAGGACATTGCAGCTTTCTTCTATACAAGGTTACGTAGAAGATATTCTACTGCTTGAATGTCAATGGTTGTGATTTCTACTACTTGAATGCCATTGATTTCTACTACTTGAATGCCAGTGGCTATGATTTCTACTACTTGAATGCCATTGATTTCTACTACTTGAATGCCAGTGGCTATGATTTCTACTACTAAAAGATAACGAATTAATAAGTTTTTAAAAAATATTATTCAAACAAAGTATATTGCTGATACGTGTGATTATAAGTTCTAAGATGTGATATTAAATGTAAGGTTTATTGATTTAATGATATAGCTAGCTACAGGAAAGGGATAGACAGATGGGTGGATGGATGAATGGATGGATGGATGGATAGATAGACAGACAGATAGATAGATAGATAGATAGATAGATAGATAGATAGATAGATAGATAGATAGATAGATAGATAGATAGATAGATAGATAGATAGATAGATAGGCAGACAGACAAACAGATAGATTAATGATGATTCGATAGATGGTTGGATTTCAAATAGCTGGACAAAGATGGGTAGCTACAAAATTTTGCAAATTCATAAAAAAGAGTCTAACATGAAGACATTATATAGAATATCAAAGTGAAATCAAGAAATGTTGTAATTATTAACAAAGAAAGACACATTGACAAAGATAGACAATGACAATAAGAAAGATACTGACGAAGGGATATACCCTAACAAAGAAAGACACACTGACACAAAGGAACACTAACAAAGAGAGTCTGACAAAGAGAGATACACCGATAAAGAGAGACATTTACAATAAGATTCACACTGACAAAATAGACATTAACAATAAAAGACTTACAATAAGAGACACATTGACAAAATAGACATTAACAATAGAAGACACACAATAAGAGACATACTGACAAAATAGACATTAACAATAGAAGACACACAATAAGAGACGCACTCACGAAGAGAGTTATACTTACAAAGAGATACATTTACAATAAGAGACACGCAGACAAAATAGACATTAGCAATAAAAGACTTAAAATAAGAGACACACTGACAAAATAGGCGTTAACAATAGAAGACACACAATAAGAGACACACTGACAAAATAGACAATAACAATAGAAGACACACAATAAGAGACACGCTCACGAAGAGAGTTATACTTACATTTACAAAGAGATACATTTATTGATTTACAATAAGAGACACACCGACAAAATAGACATTAACCATAAAAGACTTACAATAAGAGACAGACTGACAAAATAGACATTAACACAGCAGACACACTGACAAAATAAAAATTAACAATAGCAGACACACTGACAATAAGAGATATACTGACGAAGAGAGTCATTTACAATAAGTGGCACATTGCTTATAAAGGGTTATAATATAGAGAGACACACTGGCACCGAGAAAAACTTGAGTACTTAAATAAATGTTAGCCCACACACACACACAATCAATCAATTAATCAATAAATCAATTTATCTCTTGTTGAACATTACAATGACACATTCGATCCATCCCAGAGTTATCAAAGTCGAAGTGTTGTTCTTGAAAGAAACTCTGCACCTGTGTTTGTGTGTATACAGTGTGTATATGTGTTGTATGTGTGCATTCGCATGCATCTATCGTACACATCATGTGTGTGATTCATTTATATAATTGCATCTCGTGCCTATGTTACATGTATGCATTTGTATGTGTGCACGTGTGCATGTATGTTTACAATGTGTATCTGCATACCTGTGTATTTGTACAGGTATGTATACAACCATGAGAGAGCTATAACAAACGCATATTGTAAAATGTAAGCTTTAAATCTAAGAAGGCATATCTGTGTATGAATTTAACGACAAGGAAGAAAGAATTTGAAAGGCCCAACGTGTGAACAATACTAATATATCAGAAGTGAGTGAATGTGAGAGCCTAAATGTGTAAAGCAATGTGAAAATTAGAAGTGTGTGAGAATGAGAATTAAGTGTGTAAGGATATGAAATCCACAAGCGCATCCATAATGCGAAATCCAAAGGTATGTAACTGTGAGAGCCAGAACGTGTGAATACGGCAAAGATGTGTATTATTGTAGTAGTAAGAGTGGAAATAGGAATACAGAGTTGTATGAATGTCATAGTATGTGAGTATCAGAGCCAGGAGCGTGTGAATGTCAGAGGTATAAGTGTGTGAATGTCAGAGCAAGAAACATGTGAATGTCAGAACCAGAAATATGAATGCCAGAACCAAAAGAGTGTGTTAATATTAGAAGAACGTGAAAATGAAGTGCAGAAGTTCTTGTCTGTGACAATCTGAAGCGGGTGAGGTCAAGGTTAACGCGGGTACCCAATGCCCGGCTCGTGTTTATTTTTAGCGTCACTAATAATCGTTCACAGAATGACAATGTTTATACCTGTGATCAACAAGTGCTGCATAGTTGAATACCATACTAAGGTATAATAATATTTGTATACGTCCTGAACAAAGAGCTGTATCCGGGATTATCAGACAAAGGAATATCAATGTTTGTTTACGTTCCGGACAAAGGGCTGTATCCGGGATTATAAGACTAAATGATATTAATGTCTGCATAGGTCCCGGACAAAGGGCTGTATCCGGGATTATAAGACTAAATGATATTAATGTCTGCATTGGTCCCGGACAACGGGCTGTATGTGAGATTATCAAACTAAGGGATTTCAATGTTTGTAAACTTCTCGGACAAAGAGCTGTTTCCACAAAATTCAGATTTGAAAGAGTTGATCGTATGATCCTGGACAAGTAGAGACCATTATAATTACCCCCAACCCTCGTAAATTGTCGTTGGTTTATACTTTTGTATTCCTACGAGGTCTTGTACAGGTTATCTGGGGGTTCAGCACCCCTGTTCTCACTCCTGCACGGCGTTGAACCCTGATCGTCAGCGTGATGATTGACACGCCACAATGCCGAGTTCCAAACCATTTGTGGATTGAGTGAAGAGACTTACTCACCTGCAGGCGTAGGTAACGTGCTCTAAAGTACAGGTTAGTGGGCTAGTAAGTGTGGAATGTAAGTAATACGATACGTGAACTGAGTAGTCAGTTAACATAGAATGAATTCGAGTATTGTATACACTTATGGGTTGGTATATTGTGGTTTGAGTATTATACTACTACAGATACTGGGTAACGAGAGAAACAGAATAATGGATTGGTATATAAGGTAGATTGAGTGTAATGCAAAACACGTACTTTGTAATGAGTTAGCAAAAGACTATTGGGTTTGTATATACTGGGGATTGAGCATTATATTATTGCACGTAACGGGTAAGCAACAGAATAACAGTTTGGTATATAATGTGGATTGAATACTTTACTACTGCACGCAATGGATAAACAACAGAATGATGGGGATTTTGTTATTATAGATCTCATGTACTGAGTAATGAATTAGCATATAATGCATTCGCACTAGCTTGTTATATTTGGCCTCATGTTGCTCTGAGCAAGTCTAAAATGTCGATAATTATCGGATTGAAAAATGTTAATAACTAATTAGTAAATCATGGGCTAGACTCACTGGAGGACTGAAGAGAACTCGCCAATGGATTAGTACACCACTGACGTGTATAACCTGTATAGTGATAATTAATGGGTTTTAAACGTACAGAGTTGTAGGTCAAATAGTACTATGCAATGGATTGTAACGCGTTGACTAATAGATTTTAACGTGCTGATTAATGGGTTGTAGACTACTGATTAATCAGTTGCAAAATATTAAGCAATGGATTGTATAATACTGACTAACGGATTGTAAAGAAATACTATTTTTAAGATACGATTTCTGTCCAGTTTAGAAAAGGCTAACGAGGTGTGGGAAACAGAATTAGGCAAGTCAATGGGCCTTTTGAAGAGCTATTGGCCATTGTGAAAAAAAACGCAAAATGAAATGGCATGGGTATGTCACACGATCAGCACGGCTTGCCAAGACAATAATGCAAGGAAGGCGAAGGAGAGGAAAACAGAGGGAAAGATGGGAGGATAACATCTCAGAGTGGACAGGACTGAAACTGAGCAATACAGTAAGATTAGAAGAGAACAGAATGGAATGGAGGAAAATGGTTGTCAGGCCATCAGTTGTGTCCCAACGGTGGAAAGATTAGATAGATAGATAGATAGAGTTGTATTAAAAATATTAATGGGTTGGACAGGTTAATAGGTTAGTATACCACAGACCTGTATAATGTACAATACTAACTAATGAACTTATAAACTTACTAATGGTTTAAGAAGTACGGCTAGGTTTGTATAATACGGACGTAATGACCTGAACGCTGGAAATGTATTACTTAACAAACTGTAGCTGGGTGGGCTGGGATATGTTTGCATCGAATATGGAAGATTCGAACGTTCAATAATGTGTCTAAAGCTTCAAACTTGGAGGGTTAAACTTGGTGGGAGGGTTTAACTCCACTAATAGGTCTTTGAGTACTATACGGACGGTAATCAGAAAGTACTTATCCGGTTGCACCGCTCGGGGCAGGAGGAGTTTGAGGGAGAGTAAAGAAGTTGCAGTTGCTAATTACAACTACTGATCGGTAAAAAAAGAAAAAAAAAGAAAGAAAGAAAAATAATTAAACCCGCTACTTACCTCCCAGCGCGTACGTCAACAGCAGAAGGACGCGCTGTACAAGATCGCACACACCTGGTCCCATTCCAATGTGTGCGTGTGCGCTGACCAGACGAGATCTTTTCCATCTAACATGCTTGTCTGACAGCACTTCGCATAGCCGATTTTAATCCCCCACCACAAGAATCTTGGACGCAAAATATTTCCAGTCGATGAAAATTTCCAAGTATTTCCCTTTAGAACGTCACTTCTCTTCCTTATACAATTTGAAACCCTTTGTGTTCTCAGAAACTGTTATCTCTTGTAATCTATTTGCGGGACTGTTAGGTGTTTATATTGTCAATAATTGGTAGTCACTGTTCATATTTTAAAATGCAATAACCATCTGCAATAACTTTAGCAAACAATTAACAAAAACAAAAATAAAATCACACTAAAGCGCGAAACTGAGATCACTCTACGATTAAATTTTCAATTTAACGACAAGAGCCTGGACGTTTTAGCAAAAAAAGAAATACAACTACGAACTACTGCCGGGCGAGCAGTACCTGATGACACTATAAGGTTTTCGTCAACAGAATTTTACCAAGGAATTGTGGGCCTTCTGCGTATAACAAACAAGAGACACAAAATGAATTTTAAATGGAGTTTCAAAGTTTAAAAAAAAAAAAAGGCCAATACTATTTTTCTTTTCAACTTTTACGAGGTAAGAATGACTTTCAGCGAAGTACTGAAAAGGCACACCGCTCTAGACTCAACGGTACACCACTCGTCCAGGACTATCATACTCCATTCATGGTGGGCCTAATGTGAGACACGTTAATGATAAAACTAGTCACCAAAACGCAACTCTACCACCAACTCGCAAAGTGCTTCTGCTGCCGTCTATTCCAGCTTCGGCGAGTCCCACCATTGATCAGCGCACCGACACACCGTCCGCTGCCTTTTATAAAATGCAGTTTTGCCGAAGCGCATCCTTTCCACCCTCTATCTTGGTAATGGTCACGTCCCAATTTATTGGCACGTTGAGCTGCGCGCTGCTAGTTGTCACTTTCTTCAAGGGAGAGAAGTGTGCTTAATGGGAACTGGTTGAGCTTATGGAGTCGACTCAGTGGTGGGTGGCATTTACGTAGTCTACAAAGTTTGCGACCCTACGCGTCGAGTCTGTCAAAAACGGCCTCTTACATCATCATTCAAAAGCGTTTATCTTTACGTAAATGAGTTTGATGACACTCACCCAGGCGGGAGATAAAAGCCCCTCCTACAAATGACGTAAAACGTAAAACTGACAGGCATTTCAGTTTTAACTTTATTTTACATTCATGTACTCAGCGAAAGAAGCTGCGTTTGATCGTCAAATGTATACATTCCGAAAATCCATCACAATGATTATAACCATAATTATGAGTGTGATGTCAATCATAAATCTGGTAATATCGGGCATCACTGAAAGTCATGTTTCAGTCAGGTTGAACTTATTATTGAATTATGTACAGTAGTTATGATTATACTTGAGTGCACTTGTGCATATTCATTTATGTGCTTCTGGTGCATCAGTTATTATTTCAGTGTTTGCTGGAAATTTAAAGAAAGAGTGTTCGTTATTTTAAAATCTGCACTCTATTGGCACCTTATAGACAAGGTATTTGTCACTTCTTTGTGCCCTATTGAGCGATCCCTGCCTGCATCAGGCCTTGGCCGACTGACGTAAATAGACACAAACCCCAAAGCTTTGCACTGCATCAGACTCCTGACAAGGCCCATGCAAAAACCCGTCATGCCGTCACGGTCAACTAACAGCCAGCCCTGGCAAGTCTAAAGAGATATATAAACAGAACTCTGGACACTACACAAAAACCAAACTTTCAGAATGTACTCGTGTTATTTTGACTTTATAACAATCTTTCTACCACCATTACATTATTTCAATACAATTTTTAATCGATCCCTAAAGCTACATGTATTTGCATTTTCACTTTTAACTATTACTTCAGATTGGGATTAGGGTTTATAGGCATTTTTTGTAATTATTAACCTTCATGATGTAATCGTAATCCTCTCGTAATTTTTAATGCCTGATTGTCCTGGCGTGTGGAGAGGCGTGTGGTTAGCCATGATAGGGTTTAAATACTGATTTAGATTTTTTAAAACACATTTCTTAAACCACCATACCTCAGAAATATACACTGCAATCTGCGTTTAGTTTCTTGTTTTAAGTATTATGTTATGAAATAGATCGTGCAACCTGTCTTAAATGTGTTAAAGTATTTTTATTTTAGAACTACGCTTCGTTGATATAGATAGTGAAGCCTGCTAATAGTGCCAAGGTTTTTAATTTTAGAGCTATGTTTGTTGATATGGATAGTGCAACCTGTCAAAAGTGTTAAGAAATTTTTATTTTAGAACTATACTTCGTTGATATGGATAGTGCAACCTGTCAAACGTGTTACATTCTTTTTTATTTTATTTCAGAATTGTCTCTTGACATAACATCTCCGTGAGGAGTTTTTGTTCAAACCAACTGCTGTTGAAATCTTATCTGTGATGCGTAGGCATGGCGGAACTTTATCTATAAAGAGTTGCTCTACATTTTATGTATGCGAGCTATTTATCCATGCTTATTTGAAATATCTGTGACGTCCAGCCTTGACTAGTATGTCATTGTGTCACCAGGTGTCATGCATATAATTGCTTAGCACACAATTGAGGTGCATGTTGTGTAAAATTGCCCATAGAATGATAGTTACAAAATGAAGAAATTTAATATAACTTTTGAAAATTTGATAACAGAAACAAATAGAAAAAGAAACATAATACGCACATGGCTGTGTGACATTTCTGATATATCACCTTTTTAAGTGCGGGCTGTTGCAGAAGAGCCAGTCAGGGAGAGAGAGGGAGAGAGAAAGGAAATTAATATGTGAAAATCCTTCTCCTATCTCTCTCTCCCCACATTCCCACCTTCCAATCAAGGAGTTTTAAATGATATCCTCAAATTCTCAAAGGTGTGTAAAATCAGTCCTCAAATCAGAGAATGGCAGAGGTGGACGTTAAAAATTCAATGCAATCAATCAATGATGCATCTAGTATGGCTCCAGTCGGTACTGATATTAATCACTGGAATGCTTAGGAATGAAACAAAGAATGTATCACTGGAGATCGAATGTGTTATTCGAGACACAAATATGTCGTTGAAGATCGAATGCGTTATTCGCGAAACAAAGAAAGGTTTAATTAGGATTGATTGCATTATTCGAGACACAAATATGTCATTAGAGATCATCTACGTTATTTGACGCACACATTTATCATTGTAGGCCGTGCATTATTTCACGCACACATTTATCATTGTAGGCCGTGCATTATTTCACGCACACATTTATCATTGTAGGCCGTGCATTATTTCACGCACACATTTATCATTGTAGGCCGTGCATTATTTCACGCACACATTTATCATTGTAGGCCGTGCATTATTTCACGCACACATTTATCATTGTAGGCCGTGCATTATTTCACGCACACATTTATCATTGTAGGCCGTGCATTATTTCACGCACACATTTATCATTGTAGGCCGTGCATTATTTCACGCACACATTTATAATTGGAAATCGAGTGCGCTATTTGAGGGCCTTACGTTGGTCAGTCAAGTTAATTAACCTTTTGTTCTTGGTTTAACAATGGAGTTAGATGTACATTTGTATATAAAGTAGACCAAGACTGGGACCAGATACTTGTCTTAGAATACACGGGTCCCGAATTTGTGTTTTGATTCGGTTAACAGCACGTTGGATATGTTTGGAATAATTAAAATTTTGTGTACTTAAAAAATTATAGAACTAAACTATTCTTAATAGTGTAATTAAAATTTATTAAGCCGTATAATTGTATTTTCCCTTTTTTTCAAGAAATCATCTAAACTGTTAATTTGGAAGGAGAAACTTCTCCTGTAATTAGTTCTGGATAATTAATTAATTATAAACAAATCCATTAAATAAGTGGTGTTGGTGTCACAAATTGGAAATAACAGAAGTTAGAATTAACGGAGAGAATTTGGAACTAAGTGAAGTTGGATCTAACAGACATAAGTTGGAAATAATAGAAGTTGGAACTAACAGACAGAAGTTGGAACTAACAGACAGAAGCTGGAACTAACAGACAGAAGTTGGAATTAACAGAAGCTGGAACTAACAGAGAAGTTGGAACTAACAGACAGAAGTTGGAATTAACAGAAGCTGGAACTAACAGATATATAACTTATCAACAATGTCTAGTGATGCGGTTAAAACAAAAAGAAAAAGCTATTTATAACTTATCAACAATGTCTAATGATGCTGTTAAAACAAAAAGAAAAAGCGCTTGAAGGAATAATATTCTCACGGAGTCAGCTGATTACTAATGAGCAAGGAAAAAGCAATAAGTTAGAATACATACTGAATTATAAATAAATATTGTAAAAATGCACAAATGCCATTTTAAACTGTTTAACAGTATATTGAAAATAAATTATGAACTTAATTAAGCCATTCTTGACCCCCACATTACGCCACAACCACGACTATTGTCAAGAGAAAGGCACTACAAGTAGAGTATACTGTATGAGACTATTTATGAGAAAAGAGCGGAATGGAAAGAACAAAAGCAACACTAAATCGTCAATGAATATACCGTCTGTCGTGAAAGTTGGTGGGGGCAATAGTGCAAGTCACTTTCATGTGTTAAAATTTATGTTAAGAGAAAAGCTTTCTAAATTTTTTTTTTCTGCTAGCGGACATACAGCGATACCAGTATTTTACTAATAGATTGTTCTACTGGAAAAATATGTAAACTTTCAGCGAGCTGTGGACAGCGGAAGTAAATTTGACCCAATCTGTACGGAATATCTGAGTTGGTGTTCGGAAAATACTAAGGACAGTAAAAATGTCGTCTGCTAGTTCTTTTGTCACAACAAATAACTGCGAAAGCTACAAGTTGTAAATAAGAGTGAAGATATAATTTAAAGGCAAATTAGAGAACTATTTTATCAGTTAATACTGGTTGTTGTTTTTTTCCACTCAGTGGTTCGTGGGAAATCCATTTTGTTTAAACGTGAAAAGAATCAACACATACAGAGTGACCTAGATAGACAACTTTAAGAAGAAGAAAGTAAAGTGCGATATATAATTATTCACCCAGATAGCGCAGTTTAAACTTCAAACAAATATTATACATAATTATTCACCCAGATAGCGCAGTTTAAACTTCAAACAAATATTATACATAATTATTCACCCAGAGAACGCAGTTTAAACTTCAAACAAATATTATACATAATTATTCACCCAGATAGCGCAGTTTAAACTTCAAACAAATATTATACATAATTATTCACCTAGAGAGCGCAGTTTAAACTTCAAACAAATATTATATATAATTATTCACCCAGAGAGCGCAGTTTAAACTTCAAACAAATAGTATACATAATTATTCACCCAGATAGCGCAGTTTAAACTTCAAACAAATATTATACATAATTATTCACCTAGAGAACGCAGTTTAAATTTCACAAAAATATTATACATAATTATTCACCTAGAGTGCGCAGTTTAAACTTCACACAAACATTACCTAGATCCCTTGCTGTAGAATGCAAAAAATAATTATAATTATATATCAAGAGGGACAATTTAAGCAGAAGACGAGAAAAAAATGAACAAAAACAATGACCAAAAGAAACAATTGGATACAAAATGACTAAGAGAAAACATTGGACATTTATTGACCAGAGAAACAATGGACACATAATGAGCAAAGAAAACTTTAAACACGTAATGATCAGAGAACAAATTGGACACACAATGACCAGAGAAACATTAGACACATAGTGACCAGAGAAAACATTTGACACATAATGACAAGAACAAACATTGGACACAGTGACCATAGAAAGCTTTAAATATATAATGACCAGAGAAAACATTAGACACAATATGACCAGAGAAAACACTAGACACATATTGACCGGAGAAAACATTAAGCATAATAATGACCAGAGAAAACATTCAACATAATAATGACCAGAGAAAACATTAAACTCATAATTAACAGAGAAAACGTTGGATACGTAATGACCAGATAAGCATGGAATTGCAGAAATAGCGACCTAGATAAACACCGGATTTATAAGTAATCGCCAATTGAACGTACTCGAAACGGAAGTAGAGGCCGTTGAAATCACTAAATACGCAATAGAAACCGACATAAAACGCTGTGAAACAGACTGACTTTTGAACTGGAAAATCCTGAACAGACATTTTAAGATTCCTGTCTCTCGGATTAAAAGTATTGTTTTATTTATATAAAATCTGCATTACAGTCTCTATTTGACAGGGGCCGTAACTGATATACTGACTTTAATTAATAAGATTGACGACACAAGTCGTGACGGTATAAACATGGGAAAGACGTGGCTTGAAATGTGAGACTTGACCGAGCTAAATGGCATTAAACAGTAGTGGAAAGAAAGGAAGAAAAGGAATCTTCAGCAAAACGCCCAGATCTCCGTCAGTACTTAGTGTGTTTCTAAACAGCTGATCCCGGGTTAAATTGCTTTAGTGCGTGCTAGGTCCGGGGCCTGTTACGAGGACTTGTGCAATAAACAGACTCTAGCCCCAGTCTTTTACGACTTTTCCTGCTTCATAATTTGGCTCTCCAGCTCCTTACTCTACCTGCTGTGTTTTTGCTTGACTGTTTTCAGTCCATCTGGCTTCAGTTACTTCCCTTCATTCCGATTGGATTGGGCGGCGGTTTCTGAGGAATCAATTGCATCGCCCAGATTTTTTCTTCAACCATTCTTACCATTTATTTTTGGCATTATTCCCACTATCTTCAAGGCTGCGAGCGTATGTTGTCATTTTCAACTGTGTGGAGTATGTATCTTTCATAATAAAATAAACCATTCTCTTCTTAAGCAGTCAAAGTGGTAAGTGGATGAGAAGATTAACTTGTTGCTTAAGTCAAGATATTATATAAAGCTCTTTTGGTATTGAAGTCTTTAGCTATCAGCAAGACTTCCTCTTGCAGGAAGGGGAATGCTCATACCCAGACATATTCAATGGCAATATTTCAGCTGACAGCTTTTGTCTATCTTGGTATTCTCGAAATTAGCGTATTGATTGCAAATGTAGAGCTCTGACTAATTTTAGCGCACTGTTTCTAAACCTAATGCAATCAATGTAAACTTAGCCTCCTGGTTGTAAACTTAACGCCCTGATTGTAAGCTTGGCCTTCTGATTTTAATTTAGTGCACTGTTTGTTTACCTAAAGCAATGATTATAAACTTAAAGGCCTGATTGTAAGCTTGGCGTTCTGATTATAATTTAGCGCTATGTTTGTATACTAGAGCAATGATTATAAACTTAACGGCCTGGTTGTAAGCTTGGCTTTCTGATTTTAATTTAGTACACTGTTTTGAATCTTGAATGCAAACTGGGTTCCCTTACTGTGAACTTAACGGCCTAATTGTAAGCTTCATGCAGTGATTGTAAGCTCGACTCCACATACGATTGTGAACTTAACGTCCTAATTGTAAGCTTCATGCAGTGATTGTAAGCTCAACTCCACATACGATACGATTGTGAACTTAACGTCCTAATTGTAAGCTTCACGCAGTGATTGTAAGCTCGACTCCACATACGATTGTGAACTTAACGTCCTAATTGTAAGCTTCATGCAGTGATTGTAAGCTCAACTCCACGTACGAGCGAGTTAATGAAAGAGATTAATCAACGTTTGAGAGTAAAGCAGTTTAAAACTACTCCTTACCCCGCTTTGCGTAATAGTTTAGTGGAAGATCTAAATGCTATTCTTACCACGTCGATGATGAAACTGAGTGGAAAAACCTCGTCTCAGGGATGTGTATTTGCCAGCACTTTTGTTTGCATCGTGCAAAGTACCACAAGATTGCACTCGTTTTTTCACCCTTCAAACTCTTATGTGGTAGAACCATTAGGTGACCCATGTCTGTATTATGAGAATATTTTTGGACGGAAAGCAGGATAGCAAAATCTGTAAAAATCTCATATCAACATGTGATCGAACTTGCAAACCGTATTGGTACTTCATGTATGAGAGCAGGTGAGAATGTACACCAAAGTAAAGCTAGGCTCGCACATCTGTACAAATTAAGAATGAAAGCAAGTAACATTTATGTCAGTACAAGGGTGTTGCTGTTGTTCCTCTGCACTGAAACAAATTAGATGTAGCATGGCAAAGACTGTATGAAGTTGTCCAGAAATTGAGTGGGTGCAATTTCAGAATTCACATCAGATCTAGAGTAAATATTTTTAATGCTAATCTGCCGGGATAACATGGTCGCTACTGGAGTAATTCTGTACCAGATGCGAATATGTACCACACCCAAGTTTAATAATTGTTTAAACTGTTAATGATGTTATTTTAAATCCGAACTCTCAGACTCTGATGGTCAACAATTATGGAGCATGATACTACTGCTAATATTTATTTTATTACTATCTGTACTGTTGGTGCTATTACTACTTGTAATGTTGGTGTTATTACTACTTGTACTGTTGGTGCTATTACTACTTGTAATGTTGGTGCTATTATTACTTGTACTGTTGGTGCTATTACTACTTGTACTGTTGGTGTACTAATGCTCCTTACTACTACTGCCACTGTTGCTGTTACTTCTACTTTTTACTATTGCTACTATAACCTCTGGTGCAAGTAGAACTACTACTACTCTTGGTGTATTACTACTACCAATGCTGCTTTTACTGCTACTATTACTATTGGTAGCAGTTCTTTTACTACTACCAATGCTGCTTTTACTGCTACTATTACTATTGGTAGCAGTTCTTTTACTACTACCAATGCTGCTTTTACTGCTACTGTTACTGTTGGTACCAGTTCTTTTACTACTACCAATGCTGCTTTACTGCTACTGTTACTGTTGGTACCAGTTCTTTTACTAATACTAATGCTGCTTTACTGCTACTGTTACTGTTGGTACCAGTTCTTTTACTACTACCAATGCTGCTTTACTGCTACTGTTACTGTTGGTACCAGTTCTTTTACTAATACTAATGCTGCTTTACTACTACTGTTACTGTTGGTACCAGTTCTTGTACTAATACTGCCTCTGGTGCCAGTAGAACTACTATTAGTAGTACTTGTGCTACTAGTGCTTTTACTACTACTGCCGCTGTTAATAATACTACTAGCGATGATGTTCACTACGACGACTACTACTATTGCTCCAGCTATTTCTAGTACTCTTGATGATATTGCTGTTATTACTGCCGTTGTTGCGAATTGCTAATGCCTCTGGATTTTTGATAAATCCTTCTTAACTGAGGTGTAGGAGGGAAGATTTCTGATAAACCCTTCTGAACTGAGGTGTAGGAGGGAAGTGTAAGGTAAATAAAGAGTGATTAAAAAAAGTTCTAAAGTTAGGAATGACTCACTCTGTATAATTACGCCTACGGTATTTGAGTCGGGCACGATGCGTAAAGGAATGATATTTGCAAAGTAAAGTGCGTTAATAATCATTTTATGGAAAAACAGCAGTTTATACACTCTTTGCTTTCTTTGACAATGGGAAAAACAGACCCTGGGGGAAAAAATCAGTACGATGCGGCTTCTTCCTCGAAGTGCTCCCAAAATAGTTCGTGAAACAAATAGGTGACGTCACTTTATGTCTTTGAACACTTTCACCTGTAATGCTTCACACCTTAATGATGCTTGATATTTTATCTGGCTGGCTGCTTCTTTCATAATTTTTACGATTAAGTTCATAAGAGAACTCCCCACCCTACCCTCCTCAAATTACTTTTCCTTCCTTACCCTCTCCAAATTATCTACAGTAAAAGAGTTATTTCCCTCGTCAACGGTTTGAAGTTAGTAGTGCCTAAATATATTATGTTTATTGTTTTTAAAAAGTATTCAAACATTCCCAGTAATTGGAGCCACAGATTATAAGTAGGCCCCTTACTCTGTATATTTATTGTTTTTAAAAAGTATTAAAACATTCCCAGTAATTGGAGCCACAGATTATAAGTAGGCCCCTTTACTCTGTATATTTATTGTTTTTAAAAAGTATTCAAACATTCCCAGTAATTGGAGCCACAGATTATAAGTAGGCCCCTTACTCTGTATGTTTATTGTTTCTAAAATGTATTAAAACATTCCCTGCAGTTATAGGAGCCACAGATTATAAGTAGGCCCCTTACTCTGCATGTTTCTCTCCATTCCTTCAACCACTGACAGGTTGTTCACAATTATCTGTCAAGTCTTTCGTGCTCACCTATAATTCAACCACATGCTCAACATTCTTTGTTTTTGTTTCTCACTCACTCAGTTTCTTACTATCTCTCTCTTTATCTAAATGTCTGTAATCTCGTGTTCAGTCTCTCTTTCACACACACTATACATGCACACACACACACTATACATGCACACACAGACATACACACACACACACACACACACACACACACTCATACAATAAATCTTTTATTTATTTTCTCATTGTCTTATTCCTTTCTTGTATTCCCTCTTCTTTTTTTCTCTCTCTCCGTTTCACTCTCACTCGAACTTTCCCCTCCACCACTCTTCTCTCTCCTTTCTTTTTAACCCGCCCCCCCCCCTCAACTATTTTTTTCATCCAAAATGCTCTTTGCTTAAGTTCTGCAACCCTTAAACCCCGCCCCACATAAAATACTATTTATTAAATCTTGTACACACTGGTGTGAATTAATAAATATTATCAAACAGATTGTAAACATAACACAAAACCGAACAATACACTGGTGTGACACTTTTGGGGAAAAAATAAATATTAAAAGTTCAACACTGTAGGAGTAAAACAACCGTCAATTATTATAATTAGTTTATCTGTTGTTAATAAGAAAGAAGTGACAAAGTTAGTTTTGTTAATACTTGGACAAGCAAAGTTATTTTGTACTTGACTTTATTTTCGCCGTTTTCGGTTTACACATTGTCTTCTGTACGCGTTACCCAAAGACTGCCAGACAGTGAGGACGCTCTGTCACATGGTGCCTTCCCTGGCGCCAGCCTTAAAAGATCACCTGGAATGAAAATATGCCAAAAATTTCAAGTACTGCCGGAAACCCGCTGGAGATCAGAGAGTGAGTAAAACGCAGACCACCAAACGAAAATATCCAGAACTTTTGACCTTGAGAGAGAAGTGTGAATGAACCATTCCGGAAAAAGCCAGGCAGAGTGTGACGTAAACGCCCTCAAGGAGACGCCGAGGGAGATTCTATCAAGACATCGAGGTCTCGTTGACCGCTTAAGTAATCGACTGACTAGGTGGGTGGGTGGGTGGATATATAGGGTCGGGTGGTGCTCTTCAGTAGACGAGAAGCGCCCTTACCAAGCCTATGGTATCACAGGATTAAGAAACTGCTCAAAAGACTACTGACCAAAAGATTTCATAAGCTGGAGCCCACACCGTCTGTGACGTGCAGTGTTGTCACAAGATTAGCGGACCTTACATGTGTGCCTATTATTTATGCGTAATTACATATTTTAACATGTTGCGATGTGTTTAATTACAGATTGTAAAAATTTAGTGGTGGGTTTGAATGCTTACACTTTGTAATGGCGGTGAATTGGAATGATTACAGTTTGTAAACATTTGGTGGTGGGTTTGAATGATTACAGTTTGTAAACTTGTGGTGGGTTGGAATGATTATAGTTTGTAAAAACATGTGGTGAGTTGGAATGGTTACAGTTTGTAAACATATGGTGAGTTGGAATGGTTACAGTTTGTAAACATATGGTGAGTTGGAATGGTTACAGTTTGTGAACTTGGTGAGTTGGAGGGGTTAGTTTGTAAACATATGGTGAGTTGGAATGGTTACAGTTTGTAAACATATGGTGAGTTGGAATGCTTACAGTTTTAAACGTGTGGCGAGTTTGAGAAACGGCATTTTAAAACAAGTAGTGTTCAGTTTGAATGATTCATCTGGAAGTAGGTGGGAGGTCAGAACATTATTTTCACATTCATTCACAAGGCTCTACTTGTAAAAGTAAAAGGGTTAATAACGAAGACCGCATGTTAACTGCTCTGTGCAACCTGAGTGTTTACTTTATGCCGGCGCTGTCGACTAAGAAGTGCCCGTCGGCAAACATTTGTTTACGGCAGTGATGACGTCACTAACGGGTGCATTCCAAACTCCGTACAAAGACCCGGTTTTTAGTCAGTGGCTCCACGGTTTTCAAATATGGTAACCATCTAGTTTTCCAAAGTCGTAACCTTCTTGTGGCTGTTGTATTCCTGTTTTCAAACGTCGTAGCATTCCTGTGATCGTTTCATTCTTATTTTCATCATTCTTAAAACTGCACATGTGTAGACTATTCCCGTTTTCAAAAGTCTTATTATTCCTGTTTTCAAACGTCATAGTATTCCTGTGGTCGTTGTATTCCTGTTTTTTAAAACGGTGTATATTCAAGGGTCGTAGTATTCCTGCTTTCAGACCTTATTGTATTCATGTTTTTCAAACTTTGCTGTATCCTGTTTTCAAACGTTATAGTATTCCTGTGGTCGTTGTATTCCTGTTTCAAACGGCGTATATTCAAGGGTCGTAGTATTACTGTTATCAAACGTCAAAATATTCATTTTCTCAAACGTAGTATTCCTGTTTTAGTCCTTTCTGTCATTTTAATATTCAAAGACCATAGATTTAATCTTTTCGTTCTTTTTCGGCATTCCAATTTTCAATCGCCAGAGTATTCCTGTTAGGAGTCGTGTGGTTTTCTGATTTCCTGGATTCCTGTTTTGAACGTCTTAGTATACACCTATTCCTGTTTACAAACATGACAACAGTTAGATTTTCATACTCAGTGGCCTTTCATTGTCAAGCCTAATCAAATTCAGATCTTCAAATTGGTACACTTGCGGTTTTATACTGTTGGCATTCATGTCTTCGAAATAAAACTTGAATTGATAAATCCGGTCCAATCGAGTTTTCATAATGTTAATATTCTTGTTGTCAGCAGAGTAATTATTCGCTTTGCAGAATGGCGCCAAACCGGTTTTTAAAATGGTAGCATTCCGGTTTTCAGAATTGTAACAGTTTAGTCTTCAGAATGGTAGCAATTCGGTTTTCAATAGAGTAAAAATTCAGTTATCAGAATGATAAGATTTCATTACTTCTTCCAATTCTTCACTATTTCCCTCAATTCATTCTCTTTCCTTGTTTATTAATCTTTGGGTGGTATCAAGGATTATGTCACGATCTTTGGGTAGTATCGAGGATTATGTCACGATCTGATAGTGCTGGCTCTGCAAACACGTACTGACATTCCTTAAGTAACAAGTGAACAATAGGGAGGCGTCTAGCACACCAACGCACGTCACTCGTACCAGGAAGATAAAGACAAATGGCAAATGAAAACAGATGAAAAATAAAAAAAGGATGAACTAAAATAACTAGCATCCAATATATATATCTAAATTAATACACTTAATACGCACTTACATAATCACCATCACAATTACTTATGAATGACTTAAATTATATGTTCCACCTGACTGACCTTTCTTGGTGTAAAAGACATTTTGACCAATGTTCTGGGAGAGGATGGCAGGACAGTGCTGTTATGACAGCGTCCCTCAGGACTCTGAACTGTGGGGCGGTTTTCCTGCGCAGAGACAGTCACGTGGTCAATCAGGTCAAATATTTGGCGTATTATTACAACTTGACACTTGAGATGGGCCAAGTTGGATGATGTCGCCAGAACCTCCGTGCAAGAAGGGAGATAGGTTTAGATCTAAGACGCTAGATCTAAGTCCGACCAGCTTGCACGAGTTTAGCAGTAGATTCTATTCGCTATAGTCAAAAGATGAATGAAAGTTAAGGCGGACGGGCCTCATCCCGTTACAGTATTGTTACGCTTTGGGTAGCATCTAGGATTCAGTGTTAATTAATCTTGGGATAACTTCAAAGTTTTTGTGTTTATTAATCTTGGGATAACTTCAAAAGTTTCTGTGTTTATTAATCTTGGGATAACTTCAAAAGTTTCTGTGTTTATTAATCTTGGGATAACTTCAAAGTTTTTGTGTTTATTAATCTTGGGATAACATCAAAGTTATTGTGTTTATTAATCTTTATATATCACCAATATCACCAAGAGTTTGCTTATTCATCTTTGGGTAGCACGAATGTTTCTGTTAGTCGTCTTTGGACAGCATTAAGAATTTAGTGTCATAATCATTAGGCAGCACCCAAGGTTTCAAGGTTTCTGTGTTTATTAAACTTTGGGCAGCATACAGAAGCTTTCACAGCACTCATTCTGTATGACGTCAGATAGAGACACATGTACAAGTGTTTATTCCTGTCAACATTCTGTTTTTCTGATGCATATCTATTTGCATCGAGATTAGAAATATAAAAATACTACAGTAAAAATTTCGCATCATGTTGGATGAATGCTCATAGTACATTCATGAAATTTCTTAAACACTTCAGAGCGATTTATAATATTTTATATTTCTAAATCTGTTGTTAATTAATTAGTATATTAATCACCAATCAACAACAATTATATTTTTTGATAATGAACTCATGGCATTTTAAATAACTATGAATAATTAAGATACAATTGCATTTTGTCAACCATACATATTCGCCTATTATAATCGATACAAGGAGTATTTTGAAAATGAAAATGTGCTTCACAAACATGGCCTCTAGCAAACACTCTATATTAATATTTTGATTTATTATTACACACATGAACAAACACCATCGTAGATACGACATGCATTGTAAAAGATCTTGCTAACAAAAGATAAAAAAGTGAACGAAAAAATAAATTAAATAATACTGACAAAATTGTGAAATGGTCTTTACATACTTTTGCATCAGATAACGTCGACGTCAAAAGAAAGGAAAAGCCAGCCAGAAACAGCACGACAAGTTGCAAAGCATTGTGGGAGCTTGTTTAAAAGAGGAAAAATCGATACTTTCTTCTATGATAACTTATAGCTGCGAGTCGCTGGAAAATCATATTGTTCTTGGTATGGCTACACACACACACACACACACACACACACACACACACACACACACACACACACACACACACACACACTCACACATACACACACACACACACACACACACACACACATACACACACACACTATACTTTCAGAATGAAATATACGTACGCACACACACACACACACACACGAACGAACCACTAACACAAGCGAGCCCTTAAGCATATGCATACAGACATACATACACACTTTGTGGTGGCTGTAATCAGAATAATCAGAGTAGCATATGAAGCCATAATCGAGATTTGCCCACAAATCCACATTCCTAACTTGCATCATTGATAAACTGATTGCTTCTCTAGCTGGTAACAGCATTGTGTTGTCCATTTCAACAGAAATTCACTGCCAAGGAAATCTGCATACTAGGAGTTTGGCCAGTGGTGAAGGAGCACCACCTTGACCCCACACACCTGGCAAGGAATTGAAGCCAAGATTTCGTATGCAATGAAATGGTCAAAGCTGAGAGAGACTGGGAGAAAAGCGATTGTGTGGCTGAAGGAATAACTGAATTATTTTAGAGGAGAAAGCAAAGTGCGTGCGCAAAAGGATGATGGTTACTTTACCACCGCTGAGCAAGTTATATTTCCGCTTCCATGTAATATATAAACTGTGCCAGCTTGTTACTAAAATTAAATCTAGAAACAATGTATCAGAGATGGCGGCCGATGAAACAGTTTCGTTTCTTTGTTGTGTTTGTTAATCTATAAATTCCGTGACAACATGTGGTGAAGCGAATGAACAATAAATCGTTTATTACTTTTTAAAGAAATGTTTAACTCTCCAGAACGTTAACGTTCTTTGAGAGCCTTAATCTGTTTGAGTGTGGAGGTGGGTGGTGGTGGTTGTTGTTCTTTGTTCTTTTTGCCTTCTCTCTCTTGACAACGTAAACAGTACAACTGCAAATTATTAGTAAATTCATCGAATAATTATCAATTGCAGAGAGACGTGAGTAAGTAATTTACGACGATTATATAGAATTCACTATTGACTGCTCAAAACACAGGGAATGGGTGCGTGGATATATAGGAACGGAACAATTTGAGAAACGAAATAAATCAATGATGGATGTACAGATTAACCTGTTGCACAAAGCTTGGAACTAATGTAGTGAGTCAATTATAGAACAAAAACAAGAAAAACTTTTATTTAAAAAAAACAACGAAAACTAAAGGACGATTTTCTCCGAAGGAATGACATACAAAGGTTCTGTGTGCATAAGGACTGGCCTCCAAAAGTTCCTTGTGCATAAGGACTGGCCTGTAAAGGTTCTGTGTGTCTGAGGATTGATCTACTGTGATTTCTTCATCTGCATGCGGATGCAACTACTATGACTGATAACATTTGTCATAGTCAAGATTCACAGTCATATCCTTCGCTTGGTAAACTATTGATAAATTTTGTGTGTGTGTGTGTTTGTGTGTGTGTGTGTGTGTGAGAGAGAGAGAGAAAGAGAGAGGGAGGAAGAGGAGGGGAGTATACGTGTGTGCTAATAAGTGAGAGCATGCGTGAAAATGTGTGCGTGTGTGGGGTTCAGCAAAATTTTCTTAGTGCGTGAAGCTCGCTACACACTACAAACTGCTCACTTCTTGGCACAAAAACTAAAGTAAGCAAACTCTATAGTTAAAACAAACTGACACAAAAGAGACAATGCCATTCTTGTCGGTGAAAAATGTTCTCTGAGGGCCCTTTACAAAATGACCATAGCCTTTTTTGTATCTTGGCTCAAAAGGCAAAGAATTCCACGGAAATGGAACTCTGGCAAACCAATGAACGTAGATCGTATGACTTAATGTGCAATCGAAATGCTGATAAGATTGAAGATGAGCGCAAGCTTCTAGCAGGAGTGTACACGTGGTGTGGGATCAAACAGGAAGTTAGGGCTGGAACCAGGCAGTAGTAAACAGTAAGAAAGAGAAAAGATAGTGTAGTCGGTTGTGGACAGATAACCAGTGGAGTCACATGATCGGTTCTTGGAACTCTGAAAATAAAACTGGCAGCAGTTTTCACGAATCCTTTGAGGTTTCTTCTCAACACACGCCGTTAAACTCGAGAGAAGTTACAGAAGTCAAACTGAGAGAGTAGCAGTGAACACACAACGGTTTTGGTAGTACGAACAGTGAGAAACAAGCCAACAGTGCTCATTCATCTTAACTTTAAATATACTGCTCCACAATGAGAAACATGCCAACAATGCCGATTCATCTTAACTTTAAATATACTGCTCCACAATGAGAAACATGCCAACAATGCCGATTCATCTTAACTTTAAATATACTGCTCCACAGTGAGAAACATGCCAAAGTGCTGATTCATCTTGTTTTAAATATATTGCTCCACAAGCACTGAAAGAAGTGTTGTTCAGAAAGAGAGAGAAAAAGAGAAAGGGCTATCAAAATGATGAAACCAAACGCCCATATTTCTAAGTGAATGAGTGCATTTATTTTGGAATGCCACAAATATTCAGTGACTCAGATAGATAAAAATGAAAGCTCTTTCAAGAGGAACAAGCATGAATCTGTGTGTGTGTGTGTGTGTGTGTGTGTGTGTGTGTGTGTGCTTTTATGTGGTTTTGTGTGTGTTCTCCTATATGTTTCTTTTTGTGTGTGTGCTCTCGTATATGTTTCTTTGTATGTTTGTGTGTGTGTGTGTGTGTGTGTGTGTGCGTGTGCGTGTGCGTGTGCTTTTATATATGTGCTTTTGTGTGTGTATGCTTTCGTGCGTTTTTTTTCCTGTGTTTGCTTTCGTATATATGTTTTCAACTGAGTGTTTTGTGCGGGTGAGTTCAAAACTCAGAACTTATATTGTTTTTAGGTCACCAGGGTAAACAATTTCCATTTTGACAATATAAATAACAAATGATAATTTCATAATTTCCTTATGTGATAAAATATATTCTGGCTGTAAAATAAAAGTTAATATGATTCGTTCACAAATGTATACGTAACATTCCTTTGTACATCACTGTTGAATATACTACTTGCATTAAGTAAACACAGTTCATGAAAATACCATTTGCTCTGAGATATAATTCGTTGAATTAGCATGGCGTGTAGTTACTTTGAATATTTTTGGAGCAAAAGAAACAATACTGGCATAATTCCCAATGATTTTTTTTTTAAAAACCATGCTCAACATATTTTTCATTGTTTAGCTGATATAATTAGAGCAACCGACATTTTCATGAAAACCATCTTCTATTTAGCTTGGACTAAAACGATAGCTATTATTTAAACCACACTCGTAACGACTGACACTAGTTTTCATACAGTTAATGCCACACCTACTGCTAATTAGGTCAGCTCTAGCAAGGGGCGCTAACGCTGAACATTTCGTCCTCAAGGCCAAACTCCTATTGGAGAAGTTTGTCTTAAGTAAATCTATCACGTGATGTTAGGTGTTCGTGCCTTGCTTGTTTAGAAGCAAAACCATGGACGATTTTCTGATAAAATCTGTAAATACCTCTTATGCTGGTCCACACGTATCAGAATTCAGCAAAATCTTTCCTACGTCTTTCACGCTTGTGGCCCTCGTTTTCTACTCACATTCAGTTCAGTTACAGGAAATGACGTAGGCTTGTCTATAGAGGCTTGACACAGGTTACTTTAACAATTGTAGGCGATATTTATCCTTCCAGTTTCGCCACATACCATTTTATTTGGTGTTATTCAAATCTAAGAGAATATTTTCATGGCAAAATTATACACTTAATCGATCGAAGCAAATTTAATAGCATTACATATTTGTGACGAGTACAAACATAATGGCTTTTTACTTGAGTATAAAAAAGAAATTTCCACAACATGGAGCCAGTCGCTACAATTGATTTTCCTTAATGCAGCAATATATCTCCATAATTTTTCGCTTAATTCAAGGAATAACATTTGCTATGTCCTGCAGGCTAGTGTAAAAACTGCTTAACCTATTAGTTACAATCAAAATAAGGTATTTATATACATTCACGAAACGTGTTTCCTGCACTCCCTGTGCCTTCTTTTTCTTTCGTTAAAGTACCACCTTTCCTCAATACATTTATTCGCGTTTTGGGGAGATACTCTCTAAATGTAATCTTCTTATCTCAAGTTGTCTACCTGCTTTTGTAAATATTTCCTGGTGTTTGATAGGAGAATTGCGTCTTTCGTTAAAATACTATCTTTCCTCAATACTATTATTCGCGTTTTGGGGAGATAATCTCCAAATGCAATCTTCTTATCTCAAGTTGTCTACCTGTTTTTGCAAATGTTTTATATGAGAATTACGTCTTCGGCAAAAAGGAAACGAAAGAATTGCTTTAATTGCACCTCCTGGATACCTTCTGGAAACACCTGTATTGTCAATTCATTAACGAAGGACGAGGAAAGATCAGACTAGTGCACTCCCCTTGCTTAAGGCCAATAGAATATTGAATCTCTTCTATGGACTATTGTATTCCCTTTGTTTAAGGCCAGTAGGATATTGAATCTCTTTATTGCACTAGTGCACTCCCCTTGTTTAAGGCCAATAGAATATTGAATCAATTAACTGGACTACCGTATTCCTTTAGAATATTGAACTCTTCACTGAACTAGTGCACTCCCCTTATTTAAGGCCAGCAGAATACTGAATCTCTTCAATGGACTAGTGCACTCCCCTTGTTTAAGGCCAGTAGAACATTGAATCTCTTCATTGCGCTCCCCTTGTTTAAGGCCAGTAGAATATTGAATCTCTTCACTGGACTAGTGCACTCCCCTTGTTTAAGGCTAGTAAACATTGAGTCTCTTCAATTGTAGTCTATATATTCCGCGGTAGCTATAACGGAACCATACAATGACTGTAACCCATGAACAATCGGACGCTTTTCTAGAATTTTTAAATACCATAAACAATTTTCGTTTAAAAATATTTAGATCCTGGTAGGTATTTTTCTATCTGGGTAATTAATACAAAAATGGCATCAGTTATAGAATTTTTTCCCGAATCCATCTTCTTGTTTACAATTTTGTCATGATTTTCAACCCATTTTCCAGCCTGGAATTTATAATATAGGCGAAATACTTGCTTACAGCACTTAGCAAAGGTATCCTAGGATAATTGTCTGGAACATTTCTGTATCTTTATTTGTCACGGCACTAGGAGTGATTTAACCATTCTCTCGGGAATATCCGTTTCTGAAACAGTGGTGGAAAAGTCTGCTCAAGAAAGGGGAAACAATTTATTTGAGACTCACCTAATACTTTTCAGCACCGGGCAACTTACCATTTTTTAAATGCTTAATTGCTTGTTTTCTAACGTGACCTTCATTTATTTCTCTGCTCATATATCATATGCGTCATTCCCACTACCACAGACATTCTATCTTGCATGCGTGTGCGAACATTTCCGTAAAATACGTCAGCAAAATGCTCAACCCACTATTCCAATAAAAGTATAATTCTATTTAATGTTCTAAAGCTTTTTTTATTTTTGTAAAGTACTTCAGGTCAAGCAAATTACCTTTCTTCATTCGCTTTCGTCCTTTTTCAAATTTATTTTTTTTCTGTACTTTTATAAGCTGCTAGCTTTACTGTAAACAAGTGTGTCTTCAAGTCTGCTTGTGTTGGTGTTGGTGGTATTTCTTTGTTTGTTTTAAATTTTCATGCTAACTTCACGGCATTTCTTTGCTGATAGTCATTCAGTAAGTGGGTAGTGAAACAATTCATTTAATAATTGGGTATACACAATTCATTTAGTCAGTGGGTAGTCAAACAATTCATTTAATAACTGGGTAGATACAAAATTCATTTAGTCAGTGGATAGTCATACAATTCATTTAATAACTGGGTAGATACACAATTCATTTAGTCAGTGGATAGTCATACAATTCATTTAATAACTGGGTAGATACACAATTCATTTAGTCAGTGGGTAAGAATCTTTCAAGAAGAAAAAAGCTCGAGTTATCTCTCTTCACATGATTTGGCTGGTGTGTGTGTGTGTGTGTGTGTGTGAGAGAGAGAGAGAGAGAGAGAGAGATTGTAGGGTGGAGATTGCAGTGACACATACATTGTATTTAGGAATACATCTTAATCACTACAAAAGTGACACATACATTGTAATTAGGAATACATCTTAATTACTACAAAAGTTCTAATCTTATTGTGCTATCATAATCACAATCTAATTAATTAATGTTCTTTTGTAAACTTTTCTTAACGAACACATTAATGCCTCCGGGCTGTCCGCTTGATGCAATAATTTCTTTGCTGATTGTCCAATAACCAAGTTGCATTTCGTAATAATATGCTCATCTGTGTATCACTAGAAACTCTAATACTGCTAAATCTTGAAGCCATGTTGTGCGCATTCCAACATGAATCTTGGTTCAGTCTTCTCATCTCGGTTATTTTACAGGGCGGTCACTCCTCATTTACTGGCTAATTTTTTATTTTGGGAAATACACACCGACTGAGATTCCTTGGTGTACTCCCACTGTCGCCCTGACAACGATCGTGTGAACACACACCACCGATGCCCAAGATTCTCGAGTTTCAATTTCGATTTAATTTTTTATTTCTCGAAAATCTTTTGACCTCTATGAAAAAAATCTTCTTGCTTAAAAAACGTCCGTGCCCCTTAGCTTCAAATTATTTTTCAGAACTTTGTAACGATATTTAAACAAGAGAACAATGAACTAGGATTGGATGGGGTGTAGTCTTCGCCGGCTCAGTGCGACAAACGTCGGCGATGCTCGTTGGATCTTGTCGAAGACATCGAACGACAGTTTTAATACCCACTTCGATTGCATGACCTTCTGTGCGATGCTGTGAAAAGTAGGCCATTCTGTCGAGATCTGCCCTTTTAAATTCCCCTTGTATCATCTATCGTAGTAATATAGACTGACAGTATTAGAAGTTCTTGTTGATACCGGGTTTCTTCTGCTAAATTCGTAATGCTGCATTGAATCCCGTTGAACATCGATGACGCCATTTTGAATATTCAGCAAAGTTATCCAGTGTCAGTTGACTCGTATCTCTACTCCTTGTTCCATCTACAAGGTTATTTAGTGCAGTTACACGTTAGCACTTACACATAGTATGCTTATTTCGTATCCTCTTAGGCTGGAAAAATTTCAAAATTGTATTTGTTTCCAACTACTGCTCCTCCGAGCACCAGATAAGTAGTCATTTCTTGGCCCCTTATTTTTTATTTACCTTTGACCTTCGGTTTGTGTCGAAGGTGATTCAGTTCTGTTCTATGATTTAATCTGGGCCCAGGGTTGACCTCAACACTACCCATTACCAGCATGTGTGTTGTTGTGTTTTCACGCGTGTGTGATTTTCTCTATGTATGTGTGTATGCTTTTCTGTGAGTGCGCTTTTCTCTGTATGTGTGGTTTCGTGTGTGTGTGGTTTGTTGATGTGTTTTTCTGTGCGTGCGTGTGCGATTCTCTGTATGTGCATTTCTGTGTGTGTGCTTTGCGGGTATGCTTTCGCGCGTGTGTTTTTTGTGGGTGTTCGTTCGTGTGTGTATTTTCAAGCGAGTGCATTCGTGTGTGTTGTTTTGTGCTTGTGCAGGGTTTTGTGTATTTTCACGTATGCTTCTGTTGTAAATTCGTGCGTATGATTGTGTGCTTTTGAATTTGTACTTTTGTAGGTGTGTTTGCCTTTCTTTTTTGTATGTTTCTGTATGCATTTTTGTGTTTGAATATGTGTTTTGGTACGTGTTTGCGTATTCTGTGTTGTGATTTTGTATATGTGTTTGCCTGTGTGTGTATTTGTGTGATTTTCTACTAGTGCTTTTGTGTCGTCTTTTCGCTTAAGTGATCGTATCTATATACGTGCTTATTGCTGAATTTTCGTGTTTATTTTCCGGCTTGCCGCAACCATTGTAAATGATCGAGATTTATTTATTTATTTATTTATTTATTGCGCGGGGAGGGGGTGCGATCGTGCGCATCAGAGTCAAATTTCAAGGAGTGATAAAAATAGCATTTTTTTTTCCTCATTTTGCCCGTCCCCCGAAGCGTAACTAAAAACAGCCCCCACTTCTACTCCCGACAAATTGTTTCTTTCGTGCTATCTGCCACACTGATGCTGGTGTGAGAAAATAGCTCTCTCTGCCAGACATTAATTTCTCCACGCCTAGTGAATTGCTAATTAACTTAAAGACCTTAATTATGCACTTATTGTGCGCATTCTTCTGCAATTTGGCATTCAACGGTTAAAAATTTAAAAAGAACTCATTTGCTTCAATGTTCACATGTGCTCTCAAGCCATCTTTACTACAAAAAATTTCTCTTACTGTGACCGTCAAGAATTTCATTAAAAATTATGAAAATGTTCATATTGATTACCGTTTAATTTCACTTTTTTTAATGAATAAACTTTTTAAAAAATATTTTCTTTAATTCCATTTCCAGAAAATACACTAACAAAAACTTTCCTTTTCAGTACCTCTATTGACAAAAACAGCCCTCTTGTTTCACTAGCTAAAACAATAAATAACTATTTCAAAATAAAATACAGGCTAAATAGTTGCTTTATAAAGCACCTAAATACTGTGACTAGTAAAATCCATTAATAATATTTGAGCAATCCATACAATTTAATTCCTGTTAGCTCCATTAACACAAAATAAATTTAACAGTAAACTCGTTAATTTGGATGTCGATTTGCTTTTGCTTTGCTACTTATAACCTCTATGAACAGTAATGAAGATATGGAAAGTTTATAGTTCAAGAAATCTACAAGACAGTAAATTTTAGTTATTCTCCACGACGGCTGATAAAGCAGCAGTTAATAAATTCAGTCAATTCAATAAGAAAACTCTAAAGATTTTAATATTGTTTTCAGTAATTTAAACCAAAACAAACAAAGCTGAATAAGTTAAATAATAATTTTCAATAATTCCATTAACGAAGAAGTAATTCCATTAATGAAGCTGTAATTCCATTAATGAAGCTGATCTTAACAATATTTTCTTTGGTAATACTCTTGGAGAAAAAAAAAAACAAAGTAAACGCTTTGATTCTGAAGAATTTCATATATAGAAATGCTTTACGAAGTTAAAATTTTAAATGATGCATGAATGAATTAACATTAAATTTAAAGCGTTCATTAGTGAAAATAAATGTAATCTGTATGTTAATAAGATTAAATTTAAATGATACAAGAAAGTGAGATGAAATTTATAAAATGATTAATAATAGATCATTTAATTAATTATGGTTTAATAGTTTAGAACCAGCACCTAGCGTTGACTATCGATATACTTGTTTGCACATCAAGCAATTCGGGATTTCGTCAACACAGGCCAATGCTCAAAGAGCTCATTAGTGGTGCCGGCTTTCTTCTGGCATAACAAGGGGCAATAACCCTATACAATTTCATTAATAAAGACAGAAAACGTGCTCGGCATCTCCAATGCAGAGTTATCGACGCTCGTCGTTCTGCATTCTCTTCGACCAAGGTCATTTAGGACAACGATTTCAAGGAAAACAGGGGAAGTAAATGACATTTCGTTATTATCTTTCTTTCATATGCACTTCAGTGGTTGTGTTTTTTGTTGTGATAAATATTCTTTGAATATTAACTTTTTTTCTCTCTTTCACTCACTCGTATTAAGCACTCGTATTATAATATTTCTTTCATTTCATGTTTATCATTAACATACAGTTTAGTGCCACTAAAGCACCATTCTCGTACAGCCTTATTCATCGAGTTAAATATAATCTCAGCAAAGACAGTTCAACTTAGAAATAGGTGAGGAAGAACAAGGGGAGGTAAAAGAGCGATGACTGCCAGTGGGTGGATAAATAATATTTTTTTTAATGAGAGAGTGATGGAAAGGCTATGGGAAATTTTAAAAGTCCCAAAGAACAGCATATGTGAGAGCGAGGAAAGAAGGGAAAATGTAAAAGTATATACAGAAGTGTATTTATGTTTTGTGTGTGAATGTTTATGCGAGTTTATGTTTTATATATATGTTTTCTTTGTATGTATGTTAACACGTGTTGCCAGCAGTAGGTGTGTTTGGGGATTAGCCTAAGATTAGGGGCGGTCCGGGGTGGTGGAGAATTAACATCTTGCCCATCTCCCAGCAAAATGTCATAGCGATAGCGGCTTTAAAACGATTAAATTTTCGAATTAAGAACGAGCCATCCTTGCGGTTGCTTATAAATGCACAAGGACGAAAGATGCACTTTGAAACAACAAACGCCAGTGTACTCATACACCCAAATGGGAGTTTTGACCTTTCTTTAAATCTCAGGTTGTCAGGCATTTTATCTGCTTATTTGCTGTTGCCTGACACTAAAAATATTAGGAAATGAGACTCTTGTTGTTTATTCTTTTTTAGTTTGTGTTGGTATTTTTCCTTTCTGCGTCAAAAGTGGGTTTTACGGAGCGCTTGCTATAACAGTCTTTTGCATTAGAATAATTGCGTTATCATTCTTAGTTCCAAAGGAGTATGATTGCAGTCAGTCGGGTTTAAACATTTTAATTTCTTATTCAGTCTTAATTTCATCTGTGTACTCTCTTTAAATCGATAATTATTATATTTTAATAAGGGACAACCAAGGGAATCAAAGGCAGAAGAATTATTATAATTATTTTCAAATTATTATTCAAAATAACTTTATTTTTAGGTCTTTGTTTTCACAAATGTCGCTATTTCAGTATAAGGAAGCCGCCACGCCCTAGGACTGACAAATGCTTTGAATAATAAAGTCAGTTGGTGGGGGGTTTGCAAGAAAACAAACATCAGAACCTTTGCAGATGGATGAATGAATACCGATAAGGAAAGATGACTTCTTCAGGTTCGTTGATTGCGCGCACGGTCACTAACTTTTGTCAGATCAATCGATGATGCTGGGAAATGCAGTGAAGCGTGATCTAGCATCAATAATTCTCAGTAAACTGAAAAACAGACTTCATCTGCCCAAGTGTTTAAACACAATTCCCTGTAGGAAATGTCTTGTATGAATTACTGTCATCTTGAAATGTCATGTATGAATTACTGTCATCTTGAAATGTCATGTATGAATTACTGTCATCTTGAAATGTCATGTATGAATTACTGTCATCTTGAAATGTCATGTATGAATTACTGTCATCTTGAAATGTCATGTATGAATTACTGTCATCTTGAAATGTCATGTATGAATTACTGTCATCTTGAAATGTCATGTATGAATTACTGTCATCTTGAAATGTCATGTATGAATTACTGTCATCTTGAAATGTCATGTATGAATTATTGTCATCTTGAAATGTCATGTATGAATTACTGTCATCTTGAAATGTCACGTATGAATTACTGTCATCTTGAAATGTCACGTATGAATTACTGTCATCTTGAAATGTCATGTATGAATTACTGTCATCTTAAAATAATAAATTTCTATGAGTTCTACGTAGTTTATCTTAAATATTTCTACTGCCAACTGACTCGACTAAAGGTATCTTTCATAATGTGCTTTCTGAAAGAGAGTTGTACAGAATACATTTCTATACCGTAATATAACTGGTAAAGGTGTCTTTCATAATGTGCTTCCTAAAAGAAGGTTGTAGAGAATACATTTCTATACCGTAATATGTCCGGCAAATGAAATTTGTAGTGTGATTTCTAAAGAGAGTTGTACAAATACATTTCTATACGGAAATATATCCGGTAAGGGTTACTCCCATACTGTTTTGTCTGTTTCATACTAGAAACGAAAACCTTGTTGAGAATCTTAAGCAATTGACTGGATCTTGAATGCTGGTTCTTGCAGGCCACGCTTCAAGTGTTTATATTTCTTTGTATGTAGTATATTTAAAGTCCAGCAGAGTACTTGCCAAAAAAAACTAACGCTATGTTGATGTCTGTCATTCCAATAAGCATGTCATTTCATATTATATCTGTCATTCCGCACAAAAGATGTCATTCCACACTGTGTCATTCCACATTGAGCTGATTGTGAAAGACCAATAGCTAAAAAATGACACTATAAGAATTTCATCTCCAAGGCTGTTTTATGGAACGCTAAGATGTTTTCTGAAATCGACACTCTGTGTCACTGACAGTTAAACACTTAGAAATCAATATATAGTTCTAACAGCAGACAAACAAACACTTCTCTCTTGTAAAACCAAAACCATTCCACTCAAAGACAAACAAACACTTCTCTCTTGTAAAACCAAAGACATTCAACTCAAAGACAAACAAACACTTCTCTCTTGTAAAACCAAAACCATTCCACTCAAAGACAAACAAACACTTCTCTCTTGTAAAACCAAAACCATTCCACTCGAAGACAAACAAACACTTCTCTCTTGTAAAACCAAAACCATTCCACTCAAAGACAAACAAACACTTCTCTCTTGTAAAACCAAAACCATTCCACTCAAAGACAAACAAGCACTTCTCTCTTGTAAAACCAAAACCATTCCACTCAAAGACAAGACACGATTCTCACTTCAATATACTCACCTAATGAAAGTTAAAGATTTTTTACTCGCCACCAAAACCCGTGCAAATTTATATTTATTTTCGCCCAGCCCCACGACCGAAATTAATTTATACATACACTATACACTCAAATATATTACACCCATATATGTATGTATAACTTGTGAACACAATATTATTAGTAGTAGTAAACAATAACAATAATATAATATTTAATAATATAATATAATATAATATAATATAATATAATATAATATAATATAATATAATATAATATAATATAATATAATATAATATAATATAATATAATATAATATAATATAATATAATATAATATAATATAATATTGTATTATATAATGCTACTCAATGCTCACTACAAACAGTCTTTTAAACTGGTAAAATTGACTTCACTCCTTAATACAGATCATTGTGTCTGGATTGGCTTTAATCATCAAATCAATGAGTGGTTTGGTGATAGCGCTGAATTTGTGAATGAATTTCTGATAGTAACTGGCGAATACCCCAAAATAATTTAACATTCATCTTCTAGTGTGGCCAAGTGAAAGAGACAAATGGTTTCATTGAGGGAATTATCAATATTATAAAATGAGATTCTCATCAATTGTAATTAGTTATGGATGATTAAATAATAATAATCATAATGACATAACATGTTCCTTTATATATTTCCAGAAACCTTATCATGTTTATTTCTACACTTTCTGATAATAAAGCAGTTCTTGTCTAGTCATTGATGATAATAAGGGTTTTATTTATACATTTTTCTGAAGAGACAAGCTGTTTATTTCTACATTCACTAATGGAAAAAGTATTCAAGACAAAATTCCCTGATGACAGCTGGTGTTTATGTTAAAATTCCTTCAGGAAACATGATGTTCATTTTTCAAAAATAGAGACTAGATTTCCATTTTTCTTCCTGATATAAAGTATTATTTCCTTACTGCCTGCTTTTACAGATTGGTCATCTCTGTATTCCAAGATGACACGGAATGTTAATTTATGCATTCCCAGATGGCACGGAGTGTTCATTTCTATATTCCCAGATGACACTGAGTGTTAATTTAAATATATTCTAGATAACATGGAGTGTTAGTTTCCACATTCCCTGATGACACGGAGTCCACATTCACAAGTTCTCTTGCAAGCATTGAAATCATTCACATGTAGTGTGATAGTCGTACTTATGCATAATAACACATGCAAACCCATTACATAGCTGAGCGAACTAACGGAATATTATCCATGACCTCCTTACAACACAGTCTCTAGAAGAGTACAGTACTGGAGTCCTTATTTATAACTAAAACTGCCTATTTATGACTATAAACGACATTGTTACATAACATCTGTTTTACCTGTTGTATTTCTGAACAGGTTTTAAAGCTATTTTTTCCCGACCAAAGTCGAATTTATAGAGGGCTCTCCATTTTATTATAAGGAACTCGATGCAGTCATTGTTAACACTACACGTCATCTTTAGTGTTGTGTGGCTTGTGCACTCCTTATCTTGGTCATTGTTAACACTACACGTCATCTTTAGTGTTGTGTGGCTTGTGCACTCCTTATCTTGGTCATTGTTAACACTACACGTCATCTTTAGTGTTGTGTGGCTTGTGCACTCCTTATCTTGGTAGTTTCTCTTCGTCTGGCTGATGACAAAATAAGAGATTTAACCTTATCGACGTCAGTAAGAAAGTCGGTTTTCTTCATGTCAGGGTGACCTACTTGCAATGTGACTGTGTGTGACGTCAGCTAGAGAAATATATTCCATATCTATTCTAAATCAAAATCAGTCAAGAGTTGATCTTAGCTAATTTCCTCCTGACTCATATAATTATTATCTGCCTAATTCCTTAAACAACCAATTGCTTCTCGTTATAAGTAATTACTCTTCTAACTTTGTACTTCCTGTCTTAACTGAATAGCTTTTGTCTTAAGTAATTAGCCGTGCTTTGGTAATTAAGAGTCGCTCTTTTGATCGCTGTTTAGCAAGATAAACAGTTTCTGTAGACTGCTGAGTAAAAGCTGATTAATCATGCACGTTTTTGCGTGTGACTGTACTTTTACAAATTATTGAAGCCTATAAATGAGAGTATGACTGACCTTTAGAAAAACAACATAATGACTAATGATGGTTGAGTAATATACTTGATACAGAACAGCGTTGAACTTTCTCTCAGAGTTCGGCTACTCCTTAACATGACTTTGGTGTGAAGTCATAAAATGATTGCTTCTTAACTGATGTAATGTTTTAGTGAACATATACTGTTACTTCAGCAGAAGTTTAGAGCGAAATTTTGCAAGCCACGTGTCTGCATAATAAACGTCCCTTGAGTTTTCGTCTTTCTTTGAGAGAATATTGGGCTATTTTTTTTTAATTATTATTATTATTTTTTTTTAATTATTATTTTTATTTTTTTTATTTTTTTATTTTTTTTTTTTGGGGGGGGGGCAAATAAAATTTATTTGAGAAAATCGTAACTTTGTCACGTAATTAAGTAATACCATTGCTCACGTAATTAAGTAATACCATTGCTCACGTAATTAAGTAATACATTGCTCTTGCTGTCACCCGGATGTTAGGTAGTGCACATTTAATTTTTGTTTCTTGAACAAGGCTTTAGTTAGTGTAGATAAAGGCCATCATATACAAGTATATACACTGAAGGCTATTATATACAAGTATATACACTGAAGGCTATTATATACAAGTATATACACTGAAGGCTATTATATACAAGTATATACTCTGAAGGCTATCATATACAAGTATATACACTGAAGGCTATTATATACAAGTATATACTCTGAAGGCTATCATATACAAGTATATACACTGAAGGCTATCATATACAAGTATATACTCTGAAGGCTATCATATACAAGTATATACTCAATACAATGCGAAATAAGTTAGTGTGAATGAAGGCTATCACTCTATACAGTGCAAAGTGATTTTGTGTCTCTTTCGTTTTTTTTACGAAAAAAAGTAGGTAATGTGCATTTGTCATTACTCGTACAACTTCACACTACCTAACTACCAGCTATCATAGCTGGTAGTTAGGTAGTGTGGTTGTACGACTAATTAAAAAAATGTTAATAGCAAGGCGTAAAATTATACGGTTAATTAAAATGTGGTTAACATATAGATAGTGTGAAGTTGAACGAGCAATTAAAACATAGTTAACAGAAAGGTAGTGTTATACTAAGTTATACGGGTAATTAAGACATGAAGTGAATGTTCTTACACATGATCGCTGAATGACTTCGCGAACTGCTCATTACTAGTCTGCCAACGATTAACTTCACTGATTAACAATGACTGCTCTGAAACCGAATGACTTTACTGACCACTGACCGTCCTCAATGATCATGACGACATTAAACAGAAGTTTGCCCTCAACTGTCGTTTCCTCTGACATTTCTGTGCTGGCTGGCTGCTTGTATAATTCACTGACAATGACTGCTTGTATAATGCATGACTGTTTGTATAACTCGGTGATTATGACTGCATGTATAACTCACTAGCTGTGACTGATTGCATAACTCAGTGAATACGATAGTTTGTAAAACTCAGTAACTATGATAGCTTGTATAACTCAGTAACATATCTGCTTGTTATAACTCAGTGACTATGCTTGTTTGTATAACTCAGAGACAAAGATATGTTGTATAACTCAGTGATTATATGATAGTTTGGTAACTCAGTGACTATGACAGTTTGGTTAACTCAGTGACTAGAATAGTTTGTAAAACTCAGTGACATGGTTGCTTGTTATAACTCAGTGACTATGACAGTTACTATAACTCAGTGACTGTGATATGTTGCATAACTCAGTGACCAGGCTGCTTGTTATAACGCAGTGACTATGGCTGTTTGTATAATTCATTGTCATGGCTGCTTCGCCGTTTAACACAGGACACTTAGCAGAACATCGAACATCTAAAAGAGAAAATCCCTTCATTTAAAATTTGCTGTTCTTGAATTCAAATTAACGGCCTGAATCGATTTATTTCCTCCTCCGTCAGACTTGGTCGAGTTTCAGGAGACAGCTCCCTGCTCTTCTGGTGCCATAGCTTTCAGGACCGTTGATGACGTCACGGAATGCGAATGAGTCATACATGTCTGGCCGTGACTACATGCTGGAAGAGCTGGAACCATCATTCTCTCTTTCAGCTAGTCTTTGTACATCTCTCTCTCTCTCTCCCTCCCTCTCTCTCTTTCAACTAGTTTTGTACATCTCTGATTTGTAACTAGTCTTTGTACATCTCTCTCTCTCCCTCTCTCTCTCTCTCTCAACTAGTTTTGTACATGTCTGTTTTGTAACTAGTTTTTGTACATCTCTCTCTCTTTTTTCAACTAGTTTTGTACATCTCTCTTTTGTAACTAGTCTTTGTACATCTTTCTCTTTCAACTAGTTTTGTACAACTTTCTCTTTCAACTAGTCTTTGTACAAGTTTCTCTTTCAACTAGTCTTTGTACAACTTTCTCTTTCAACTAGTCTTTGTACAGTTTTCTCTTTCAACTAGTCTTTGTACATCTTTCTCTTTCAACTAGTCTTTGTACATCTTTCTCTTTCAACTAGTCTTTGTACATCTTTCTAACTTTCAACTAGTTTTTGTTTATAAATCTCTGTTTCAACTAGTCTTTGTACATCTCTCTCAACTAGTATATGTTCATCTCTCTCTTTCAACTAGTCTTTGTATCTCTCTCTCTTTAAACTAGCATGTGTATCTCTCTCTCTCTATATATATATATATATATATTCTTTGTACATCTCTCTCTTTCAACTAATCTTTACATCTCTCTCTCTTTCAACTACGTCTTTGTATCTCTCTCTTTCAACTAGTCTTTGTACATCTCTTTCAACTAGTCTTTGTAAATCTCTCTTTCAGCTAGTCTGTATATCTCTCTTTCAACTAGTCTTTGTACATCTTTCTCTTTCAACTAGTCTTTGTACATCTTTCTTTTTCAACTAGTCTGTGTACATATATCTCTTTCAACTAGTCTTAGTACACCTCTCTCACTTTTAACTAGTCTTTACATCACTCTCTTTCAATTAGTCTTTGTACATCTCTCACTTTTAACTATTCTTTATATATCTCTCTTTCAAATAGCTTTGTACCTCTCTCTCTCTTTCAATTAGTCTTTACATCTCTCTCTCTCTCTTTCAACTAGTCTTTGTATGTCTCTCTTTCATCTAGTCGTTGTACATCTCTCTATATCAACTAGTCTTTGCATCTCTCTCTCTTTCAACTAGTTTTGTAGATATCTCTATCAACTAATCATTGTATATCTCTTTCTTTCAACTATTTTCTGTCCACATCTCTCTCTCTCTCTCTCTCTCTCTCTCTCTCTCTCTCTCTCTCTTTTTCAACTAGTCTTTGTACATGTTTCTCTTTCAACTAAACTAGTTTTTGTACATCTCTCAGAAGGATGTGTGGTTAAGTTCGTTAACAGTCTAGATTGAAATTCAACTTTGTGTACAACACAGCACATTGTGTATGACAGGAGAGGCGTCACTTTGGGAATCAACAATAAGGATAAGTTCAGTATTAAGAGTGTGTCCTTTAATAAACGTTTCTTGCCACACCTTCTTTCTTTCTCCATCTATATATATTGAGAACTCGCGCAAAGCATAGTTAAGACATTATTTATGGTTACAGGGCTTAACTCATATCGACCGGTCGATATCTCTCGAATCTCTGATGGACTTGGCAGACAGATTTATAGATGAGAAGGCCAGGGTGTTCTGATTTAAGACGATAAACAGATTGACTGACAGACTGTATGGTTAGAAACAAATGAAAACTTTAAAAAATTCTCGTTTTAAATATTTATACCTTTCAAATAAACACACATACACACATGCATGCACACACACACACACACACACACACACACACACAAACACACACACACACACACACACACACACACACACACACACACAAAAATCAGAAATGAATGCAGATCCACATACAATATGTGCAGCATGATTAAGAGACGGAAGAATAGATACATACATACAAGGACAGATTGGTACATACATAGACAGACACATACAGTCAGATAGACAGACAGATACATACACACACAGACAGACACAGATACATACAAGACAGGCAGATAGATACATACACAAACAGGCAGGCAGCTAGATACATCCACGGACAGACAGATACATACATACAAAGACAGGCAGGCACATAGTCAGACAGATACATGCATATCAAGACAGGCAGATAGACATACAGACAGATACATACATACGAAGATAGATAGATAGATAGATAGATAGATAGATAGATAGATAGATAGATAGATAGATAGATAGATAGATAGATAGATAGATAGATAAGTAGGTAAGTAGGTAAGTAGGTAACTGTAATTATGTTCTTATGTATGTACTTATATTAGTAACGCATATCATGACCTTACTTTTATCCACCTATTGCACTAAAACCCGTCATTATCCCACTGTTATCAAGTTAAAGCAATAGCACTTGTCATTATCTCCTGTTATCAATCTGTAGTACTACTGTCAGTATCTTACTTTTATCAGTTTGTAGTATTGTCACCTTTCATTACCTCTCCTTTCTTATCAGTTTGTAGTACTGTCACCTGTCATCACCGTACTCTTCTCAATTTAGACTCTAAACTTTTTATTGACTACTCTTGTCAATTTAGACTCTAAAATTGTCATTGACTACTCTTGTCAATTTAGACTCTAAAATTGTCATTGACTACTCTTGTCAATTTAGACTCTGAACTTGTCATTGCCTTACTCTTATCAACCTGCAATACTACTTTTATTATCATATTCTTATAAACTTGGAGTACTAATATCTGTCAGTACCCAATTCATATCTAGTTAGAGCACTATCACAGATAATGGGATATTAGATTGTCGACTATAATTATAGCTCCTATCACAAACAATGCGACTGGCCTCCTTATTACGACTGATGCTCTTTATTATGTCTGATGTCCCTCATTATGACTGATGTCTCCCATTATAACTGGTTCTCACATTATGACTGAGGTCCCTTATTGTGACCGACCTCCATATTATGACTGATGTCTTTCATCATGACTGAGTATATCATTATGACTGATGTCTTTCATTATGACTGGTACCTCATTGTGACTAAAGTCTTTCATCATGACTGAGTACATCATTTGCATACCTCATTATGATTGATGTCCTTCATTATGACTGATGTCTCTCATTATGACTGTGAGTGATATCTTTCATTATGACTGAGTACCTCATCATGAATGATGTCTTTCATTATGACTGAGTATCTCATTATGACTGGTACTTCATTATGATTGATGTCCATTGCAACAAAAGTACAAGTAATGCAATAATTTAGATTAAAGTTTTCCTTTAAAAATATTGTGTATATCATTTACTTTTTCAAAATTAGTTATGATGTTGCCAAGTTCCATCAAATATATTAATTTTGCAAATGTATATTTAATTGTTATTTCGTATATAAATCTGCATAGAATGAAAGGCAAAGAAAGAAAAAGAATATAATAACTTTCTCTCTCCCACCTCTCTCTCATTCTCTTTAAATCACCAAACATCTCATTCTAGTATTTTAGCAGATACTTAATTGTAACTTTTTTAATTTCTGTTTCAGAAAGAGAAACTATTTATCAATTAAACACAAAGTGAAAGGAGCTACTGATGTTCACGAAGACAACAGGTGCAGAGAAAGAGGCCACAACTAAACTAGGCTACACCTAGACAATGGGAATCAGCAGCCATGAACAAAAATTCATTTGTCACTTTATAAAATAATTTTAAATAAACGTTGTCAACACACCCGATAAAAAGTCAGGCTGTTGCTCCTGCATTTGATTTTGTTGCTTGGAGTTCAACTCTTCTGGCAATTAATATAATGAACGGCTGCGAGTTCAACTGTTTTGGTATTTAATATAATGAATAGCTGGGAGTTCAAGTACTCGGGCATTTAAGAAAATGAAAGGATGGAAATTCAAGTATTCTGATATTTATTATAGTGATTGTAAATATTATAGATTTATCTTTGACGTTAAATTTAGCTTTCTAATTTAAATACATTTCTTTTGATAAGCATAGTGTGAAATGTTCAATTGTAAATTATTTTTTATTTATCCAATCATTGACCAATCGCTTAGCCAATCAGATAACCGTCACGTGATATGCTTTCTGATTATATATGATCAAACAGCTTCGCATTTCATTTACTAGTAAGCTGTTCAAATTGTATTTCTATGCTCATAGAGCTAAGTTAAAAATACTTATTTTAAACAGATCAACCAAGAGATAAATTAGGCTGATGATGCAATAAGAAACATAATTAGATTGATATTTCAACTACGATACAGAATTATCTGATCACAATAAACTCAATCTATAATACAAAACTAGAATATAGTGTTTAACACTAACTTAAACACATACACATGACCTAGTACAAGTAAAACACATAACCATGACCTAGTACAAGTAAAACACATAACTATGACCTAGTACAAGTAAAACACATAACCATGACCTAGTACAAGTAAAACACATAACCACGACACATTACAAGACAAAACACATATCTATGATTCAGTAAAAGATTAAACATATACTTGTGACATAAAAAAGACTACAACATATCTATGATTTAGTACTAGATTAAACGTATACCCATGATTTTAATCACATAACTTTAAACACATAATATTGACTTAGGACAAGATTACACACATAACTTTGACTCAGGACAAGATTAAACACATAACTTTAAACATATAATTTTGACTTCGGACAATGTCACACATAACTTTGATTTAGGAATGCCTAAATACATAATTTTCATTTGGGACAAGTCTAAACACACATAACTTTAAACACATAGGTTTGACTTAGGACAAGATTACACACATAACGCTGACTCAGGATAAGGCTAAACACATAGCTTTGACATAGGACAAGATTAAGCACATAACTTTGACTTACGACATGCCTAAATGACAAGACTAAACACCTAACGTTGAATTAGGACATGATTAAATACAAAACGTTGATTAGGACAAGATTAGACACACAACTTTGACTTAGGACATGACTAAACACATAACTTTGACTTATAATTAAACACATAACTTTAAACACATAGTTTTGATTTAGGACAAGATTAAACACATAGTGTTGACTTAGGACAAGATTAAACACTTAACTTTGACTTACTTTGCCTTAGTACAAAAAAAAAAGATTAAACACTAACTTTGCCTTAGGACAAGATTAGACACAACTTTGACTTAAGACAGGATACATAACGTTGACTTAGTACATGAATACATAACGTTGACTTAGTACATTATTAGAAGACACAACTTTGACTTAAGGCAAGGACTAAATACATAACGTTGACTTAGTACATGATTAGAAGACACAACTTTGATTTACGACAAAAGTATGCACATAACTTTCACTTAGGACAAGATTAGACATATAACTGTTGCATACGTATCTGCTACAATAAGAAATGAGGTTTAGAATCAAGCTAAGTAATAGTGTGGAGTGGTTTATAGCAAAAATATTAAACAATATGTGTTTTAGATGATCACAACCACACTATAAACACAACACCGTGCATGATTAATTATACAACTATGGTTTATTACTATAAGAAATAACTGTCAACAGTACATGGTTAAATATGTCTTAGTAAATAAAATGCTACGTTATTAATTCGAACACCAGAATACTCCACTTCAGTATTCGTGTACGACAATGCTCCACTACAGTATTCGTGTACGAACAATGCTCCACTGATTTCATACAATAGAATGTTGCACTATGGCATTTATTATAGAATGCTCTAGTAGTGTTCTGCTGGCGGTTACAATTGCACTCAGGGTCTGTTGCAGTGATACGTATGCACTACAAATATATCGTGACCACTCGTGACTCAGAGAAACAGAATGTTACAAAACGCCTGCTGTAAATGCCCCCCAAAACAACACTGGTAAATGCTTCACTGCTGCTGCTGCTGCTGCGAGCGTGGGCTGTTGAAAGGTGTTCACTAGTCACTCACTGAATGCATGGTGACCACGTCAGCTGTGTATTAAAACTATTAATATTAGTAAGAAAGCTACTCTTGCTAATTAAGTAAAATGTTGTTTTGGTTGTTAACCATTCGCTGACAGAAATAAACTTTATGCACTATCTGCGTAAAATAGCTCTACCTTAATATATCAAAATACAGTGACGTTATAAATAAGTTCTATGTGACATATTAATCAAACGCTGACGGTATTAAAAAAAAGTTCTATGTAGCATATTAACCAAATACACTGACGGTATAAATAAGTTTTATGTGACATATTAACCGAACACTGACGGTATACTTAAGTTCTAGGTGACATATTAACCAAACACACTGACGGTATAAATAAATTGAACACTGAGGGTATAAATAAGTTTTATGTGACATATTAACCAAACAGTGACGGTATACTTAAGTTCTAGGTGACATATTAACCAAACACACTGACGGTATAAATAAATTGAACACTGAGGGTATAAATAAGTTTTATGTGACGTATTAACCAAACAGTGACGGCGAGCAGTTATGACGTATATTCTGTTTTAGCAACATGTTGTCAAGAAAACAAGCACATTATGATATCAGTCGAACCCTGAAACACTTATATAAATGTCAGCCACATTAAATGCAACAAATACTTGTGTAATCTAGAAATCTGTCGAATATCTACAGTATATATTAAACACTTCCCTTTGGTGAGTTTATAACATAGGCACTGTAATGAAACAAGCACTTATATAGATGTTGGTGACGCTGATGTTATAATGAAATAAACACATCTACACGATTGGTTGACCCTGTCACATTCATGTAACAATCTCTTGTCTACAAGGAGGCATGACTCTCACAAAACTTAACTATTAGGTGGTATGACCCTGACAATAATTTTGATTACAACACTTAACTACTAGGTGGTTTGACCCTGACAATAATTATGATTACAACACTTAACTACTAGGAGGTTTGACCCTGACAATAATTATGATTACAAGACGCATTTAACTACCAGGTGGTATGAAACAGGTAGTATTCATGATTAAAACACTTAACAAAGAGTGGCACAAATCTGACAGAATTCATGATAATATGCTCAGCTGTGAGTGATGTCAAGCTAATAGTATTCAATTTGCTAAATATACATTACAGTGCCGAAAAACTACTACTATATTTAAATAAGCGTTGACAAGTAACCACTTAGTTTATCAGTGACATATATAGATATAGCACAATAATATAATGACTACTGGAGTATACACTTAAATACAGTTTATCAGTGACATGTATAGATATAGCACAATAATATAATGACTACTGGAGTATACACTTAAATACAGTTTATCAGTGACATATATAGATTTAGCACAATAATATAATGACTACTGGAGTATACACTTAAATACAGTTTATCAGTGACATGTATAGATATAGCACAATAATATAATGACTACTGGAGTATACACTTAAATATAGTTTATCAGTGACATGTATAGATATAGCACAATAATATAATGACTACTGGAGTATACACTTAAATACAGTTTATCAGTGACATGTATAGATATAGCACAATAATATAATGACTACTGGAGTATACACTTAAATACAGTTTATCAGTGACATGTATAGATATAGCACAATAATATAATGACTACTGGAGTATACACTTAAATACAGTTTAATCAGTGACATGTATGGATATAGCACAATAATATAATGACTACTGGAGTATACACTACAAGGGACATTTCACGTTTAAAAAGGCAGAAGTGAAAACCACCCACACATCTGTGCGGAGATGTTGCAAGCTCATTTAACTTCTAAGTAACTCACGTGTACCTCAAGCAATATCACTCTACAAACACAATGTAATGAGATCTAAGCTTACTCTATGTTTCTCACAGTGCCTAATATAAATAATAGACCTGACATATGTCGGCCTGCTAACAGTGATAGGCTTTACGTGGCGCAAACGTCTACTATTATTAATATGCAATACATATAGGCCTGCCTCACACCTCCAGCTTGTCCCGTTACAAGTACTGACATTTATAAAATGTATCCCACATTATCTTATCCTGTAATTAACACAAATAGTGCACTTCAAGCTATCGGTCTACAATATCGAGATGGGTGGGGGGGGTAAGCATACAATCAATAGAATACATACCCCTCAAATATTATTAGCTGACATTTATAATGTAACTATGCTGATCACGCTAATGTTTACACTTAGTAAATTAGTTGTGCTAATATTGTCATGACGTAATTCAAGACACTCCTAGGGTTGCTGTTTGCATCAGGTGAGGAAGGTCGAGGTTTCATGGACCAGACGGCGGGTAAACTCTTAATCACCTCCAATCAAGAATCGAGCCCATAATGCAATGCCACATGCTCACGTGACTGCCACTGCCAATTTGGACTGGGAGTTAAAGCTCTCAGGACTATTGTGAATTAATAGACAATCTAAAGAATGGAGATATCAGGCAATGGGGCTTGTAATGTATATTTGTTTACTTTATCAAGCAATCTGCAAATATTATCTAGGTTATTCCTATTATTAAATTGTTGTTATCTCTCACCATAATTAATTCTTTGAACAGTTGCTAAATGGTATCCGCCGGATGTGAGCCGCATATTGGATGAACGAGTGTTAATTAAATAAGGTGAAGATAAAATTCCCTGGTTTTACATGCAACATTAACAAGTTTGCTAAAATTAAGATAAATAAATGTCCTATTGTGTTAATGCAACAGGTATTAATATAATGATTGAAGGAATAGACTAGGCTGTGGAGATGTTAGATTATTAGTATTAAATATTTAAACTAATAGTTTTAATAACTAATACTATAACAAAGTCATAGATACATCCTAGAGTTAATAATATTTATGCTTGGCTGTGTTAATAATAATCAACTGTGTAAGACTGATGGAGTGAATTGTTCATAGTCTGTCACGAATAATCATTCAGCATTTGTCTGTCTGTCTATGTGTCAATCTGCATGTTTGTTTGACACTAGGATTTGTTATTTCATTTATTTTTGACTTGGCATAGGGCGTTAGAGTTGGTAGGTTGTTTATGAATTATTATATTTTAGTAATTAGTAGTAATCTTATGTTCTTTACTGAGCTATGGCATAGTACAGCAATAGTTTACTAGTTTCACTGAGCTATGGCATAGTACAGCAATAGTTTACTAGTTTTACTGAGCTATGGCATAGTACAGCAATAGTTTACTAGTTTCACTGAGCTATGGCATAGTACAGCAATAGTTTACTAGTTTTACCGAGCTATGGCATAGTACAGCAATAGTTTACTAGTTTCACTGAGCTATGGCATAGTACAGCAATAGTTTACTAGTTTTACTGAGCTATGGCATAGTACAGCAATAGTTTACTAGTTTTACCGAGCTATGGCATAGTACAGCAATAGTTTACTAGTTTTACCGAGCTATGGTATAGTACAGCAATAGTTTACTAGTTTTACCGAGCTATGGCATAGTACAGCAATAGTTTACTAGTTTTACTGAGCTATGGTATAGTACAGCAATAGTTTACTAGTTTTACTGAGCTATGGCATAGTACAGCAATAGTTTACTAGTTTCACTGAGGTATGGTATAGTACAGCAATAGTTTACTAGTTTTACCGAGCTATGGTATAGTACAGCGATAGTTTACAGTTTTAGTGAGTATGGTATAGTACAAAGATGCAAGCATACATACACGCACATAATATGTATGCATACATTCGCACAGATGCACGCAGACACACATGTACATGCAAATGCACATATCCTCACCACACAAAATTAGTATGCCAAAAGAGAATCTTGTATCTGATTCTCAGAATGCCATGCCAACCCACAGTCAACAAAGATTTACCTTACTATCAAAAATTCTAACTACGTTAGGCTAACTGCTTTGCCCGTGTACCTTACAAAACTTTCTGTGTACTAAAACCACGTTAGTTTGACTGCTTTGTTCTTGTACCTTACAAAATTGTGTACGTCCTGAAACTACGTTAATTTGACTGCTTTGTTCTTGTACCTTACAAAACTTTGTACGTCCTAAAACTACGTTAGATTGACTTCTTTGTCCTTTTATCTTTACGAAACTTTCTGTGTACTAAAACTACGTTTTCGGTTAACTGCTTTGTCTTGGTAGCTAACGAAAAAGTACCTAATTATTTTGTTTAAATGTTAGATGACTTCATGAAAGGTAAAACGACACGTCCATCTCTCAGTACAAGTGTATCTATCAGAACGTGACTTGTCAGTACATGTGCACCTGTTAGTACATAGGTACTATTTGCTAATTTACCCTTATGAGTACATCTCTTCTATATTAGCACACGTACAAAAGCACGAGAGTGAATTGGTCCTATAAATATACATTGTCAGTCAGTATTGTATCTCTATAAGCACAACACCCAGGAAGTACATGAGGACGTGAAATTTCGTTTTAAGTACATATGCCTGAATAAGTACATATACCTATATCAAGATATATATCTTTATTATCTCAGGCCATCTGAGTTCCTGATCCCAGGCCATCAGAGTTCCTGATCCCAGGTCATCAGACTTCATGATCCTAGGTCATGTGACTTCATAATCCCAGGTCATCTGAGTTCCTGATCCCAGGTCACCAGATTTCATGATCCCAGGTCATGTGACTTCATAATCCCAGGTCATCTGAGTTCCTGATTCCAGGCCATCTGAATTCTTGACCCCAAGTCATCTGACTTCATGATCCTAGGTCATCCGAGTTCATGAGCCCAGGACACCCAAGTTCGTGATCCTAGATCATGTGATATAAACTGTCTATGAGCCTAGTTGTTTGCTGAGACATCAATACTCATCCTTTTGGGATCCAAACCCATAAAAAAAATTGTTTTAGATGTCTTCTCTGTCCGCTAAAAGAGATTCTCCGTTCGAAGAAAATAACCGGAAAACAGCAATACCAAAACGTGCTAAATTTAGAACATACTGTTGTTTTGTTAACTACCTACAACTATAGTTATAATGATAGAATCTTGCGAAAACAAGGTGTTAGTGAAATGTAGTTTTTATTTATTTTTTTTTTATTTGAAAGACGCCAAACGAAAATAAAAACACCACTCATTACTAACAGCTGTTCCTAACAAGAACGATTATTTTTTGGGCAGAGTGTTTGCTCAACGAGAGACTAAATCGACATTGTGGCCTTAGTCACTTTGTTAACTTGGAATCTGAACGGATTCCGGAAATATTTTCATACACCTCAGAAATTCCAAAGCCTCGTTTAAAACGAATTCAGTGCTTCTTCCTTTCTTCTCAAATTTGTTTATTTAATTTAATCCTTTATTCTCAAATTTATTTATTTATTTAATCCTTAATTCTCTAAACAATATCCGGAATCCACCGGTCGCTCTATTCATTTCATGAATAACATTATTCTTGCGTGCTTTACGTAACTGGAGTAACAGAGATTTTTTTTTTTAATTTAACGTCCAATATTTCTTCACCTCTTGTAAGGAAGGCCAGTCATTTAAATAGTGTGGAAATACTACTGACCTTCAGTAAAAGGAAATAATTCTAACACAGGTGATGATTTATGAAAGCACTGGTGATGACGTATGAAAGCACTGGTGATGACATATGAAAGCACTAGTGATGACGTATGAAAGCACTAGTGATCGATTGCATAGCAATGAAACCAAGTACGTGTTATCAACATTTTTTATCGTTTCATCAAATGTTTGCCCTAGTCCGAAAGAATTCGTTTGAAAGTGTTTGTTCTTGTGTTTGTGAAATATACAGACTTGCGTTGCCATGATTGTAATCGTCCTCTGCACGTCGGTAGATGACACGCATCAGTCACACAGGGCAGGTGTCCGTGAAATTTACACGTGACCTCAAGATAAAATTACAGCTATCTAGATTTTAAATTGTTTCTTGTCGAAGGGTAGGCTGAATTCCGAATGTTGTCGGTGTGTGCAGCAATAAACTTCACAACAAATAATACTGCCGACAATGCGAAAGAAGAAACATAGAAGTAAACTACAATATTCGGAAACAAATTTTGAATATATTTATTTTTTCAAATTACAAGCAATCGGTTGTCAAGTAAAATAAAATTGGAAAGATGAATCCCCCCCCCCCCCCCTACACAGACGAGCAACGAGCTCTATATCACGTGATCGAAAACTGCTTTAGCACAGCACGAGAGTTTTCGTGGATCACATGATCGACTGTAAACAAGAACGGCTTTAGCACAGCACGAGAGTTTTCGTGGACCACGTGATCGACAGTGAACGAGAACTGTTTTAGCACTTCACGGCAGTTCTCGTCGACAAAGTGATCGGCAGTAGACAAGAACTGCTTAAACAAAGCAAAACAATTCGATTGGACGTGGACAATTTTTCTCCTGCCAACAACGCATCTGGACGTGACGTCCAGGTTTAATCTGCAAGCGAGATGATAGAAAAGATTACGCAAGTTTAAAAAACTTAATTAAAGTCGAAACGAATTTTTAAATTAGAGCACCATAAAACGTATATTAGTTTTTGCTTGTAACAATTCAACTGTTGAAGTGACTCAACCTTGGACACTCCTTAAGATTGTATTTTTGAGTCAGAGTTGGAGTAAACAACTCGAGTTGAGAATATGCTAGAAATTGCTGATGCAATCCAAACTAGTTCCAACTGGATGAGTAGTTTTTATTATCCAATGGTTAAGATTTATGGGAATGAGACCAACCAATGGGCTGAGATTAATAGATTACCTGTAGTAGATAATTCTATCATCTAATCACACAGAATTTGAACATAACTCAAATCTGGTCATAAAGTCGATCATTAGCTTATTGGAATAATCAGCCCTTCCTTGTTTTATCAGTGAGAATTTCCAGACTTACTTATTATAAGCCACTATGACTCTACTGCAGTGTGTAAGTGTGAGGAATAAACTTCACTCCATTGATGTATGATGGCAAAGTATGCTAACTACATCAAGCAACTTCTGATACAAGGAAGTTACTGGAAATTGCAACAATGATGGCCTTGAGAGAATAGCAGCTAGTCAGCGTTCTACAGCATGAGAAGGGAAACAGTGTAATTGACAGTAATATCATGAACAAGAAACGTGTGACTTTGTTATGAAATCACTCTAAAAGACTTTGCAGCTTCACCTAGACAAGGTTACAAAGAAACTATTAATACTTATCTCTAATAATTCCATTTCTGTTCTCTGATAAGACTATCCTGTCATTTGTATTGACATCCCTGTTGAATTGTGTTTTAGGATATAAGACTGTATAGGTATTAAAATTATTTGAAAATGGTTTCCTGGAAATACTGATGTCGACTAGTCTTCTTCTTTGTATTTATTAAATGTATTTTTGATTGTTGATTTAATAAATTTATTGTTAAATTTATTGACCTTCTTACACCTTATGTTGGAGAAGAAAATGGCTGGATGGGGGCTTGCTAACTACAGATTAAAAGGCGGATTTATCTTCTCCTTCAGTAAGAAGTTTTCCACCTACGGATATAATGTGTGATGGATGTTTGTCTTTAATGTTGTGGAAGAGAGAAAACGTTTATAGCGCCTACATATCCGCCAAATGAGAGAGACAGGTGGTGTCTTTTGGAGAATTATTAATATCATAAATTAAGATTCTCATCACTTGTAATTAGTTATGAATGATAATAATAACAAACATTAACAGGTGGCGTTGGCGTCACACACACATTCCATTATGGTTTTAATAATAATAATAATAAGGAAATTAGTTCAATACTTTTATACATATTTCATTATATTTGAATAATAATAATGAGGGAATGCAAAGTCAACATTTATATCCATTCCATTATGTTTTAATAATACTGAAGAATTGCTTGGCCATGATTTTCAAGCTCTGGACTCTCATGTAGGTCAAAGTTATTTGGGCCAAAACATCCAGATGGTGATAATTTTCCAGTCGATACACCAAGTTAGAAATTATCCATTTCGAAATTATCCAACTATCTGAATGCAAAGTGTTTTAGAGTTTATCATCAATATCATCGACATTATCATCATCTCCAACAACAATCATCATCATAACTGTGGTCGCCACCATTGTTAGGAGCATCACCATAATTATTAATGTTATGTTCATCACCATGAATGCAATCATTATCATCGTCGTCATCGCCAGCTTATTAATAAAAAATTTTGACATAATTTGCAGATCTGTTTATCGCTACTGCGCTGTATATGTACTGATCTGTCAAAAACATCCAGACTTGTGCAGTCACCCTATCAAACGTGAGCATGGTCCACCCTTTCACAATGTAGATTTTGTGATTGTGAATACGTGTGCGTGCAGTCGTGTGAATCTGTGCGCGCGCTTGTGTGTGGCGTTTGTGTGTGCGTGTGGCGTACGTGTGCTTGTTTGTGGGTGTCTGTGTGAGCTTGTGTGTTTACAACTACTAATTATTATAATAATCACTATCCTCATCAAAGTAAGCATTTATTTGTCGCTTCCGGAAGAACACAACGGGCATGCACTCATTTGAAACAGGCCACGACTAGTGAAACGGGGTATTTTTATGAATTTTAATGGCAATTCGCTCAAGTTTAGTTCGCTAACTTTACTCGCGACGTTCGATTGAAAACGTGTGCTGCAATGCGCCGCAAACGGGTGTAATCCATCACCGCTTTCATCTCCAAAGCTGCCAGAGATGTTTTGGGGGATTTTTTTTTTGACGCTGCATAAGTAGTGTCGCCGCCGCCAACATCAGCAGTGTCGCCGCCGCCAACATCAATAAAAACGTTCTCTCTTTACGTGCTAAAAACTGGTTATAAGGTTACCCTTAGAAACGCAGGGAAGAGTTAGCCAGTGATAGTGTGCTTTGCCTGGAAATTAATTGGCTTACTGGCCTTGTGTCAATTTCTCTTTGATCGTGACCACTTTCCATCACTCGTTTGGCAATTTGGTGGGCCGGACTCTTAACTTGGTTCCAGTCGTCTGTCATTTGAACAATTTCATTTCTAGTCATCAGACAGCCGACTTGCATGATTTGCTTACAGTTTAGTTATCGGAACAACTGATTCTTCGCTTTATCGGACTGCTAAGTCGCTGCTTAGTTACTAATTGGATAATGGACTCGAATATGTCGAAGGGGAGGGGGGGGTCGAGTTCCACAGCGCACTTTATATTTAAATTAAGTCATACAAATGATCAGATTTAGTCAACTTAATTGCTCAAAGAATGGCCCCCCTATTGCCGTTAGATTTTCTATTTAGTCTATTTGGTCAGCTTTAAGCCCTAGTCATGAATTATTCCGCTTGTTCTTTTAATATCAATCAGCTTGTCTGCGTTTAGAGTAGACCAAGTTATGAACTACCCCACATTTTGTCATATTATCAATTACCCAGCGCGTTTATGGGTTCTAGTTATCAGTTAAACGTTTTTCGTCATGTAATCAGTCAGATGTTTACTTTAGACCTTAATTATTAGTCCCGTGACTACTTTTTTTTTTCTAGTTATTGGTCACCTGCTTTAATATCCCACTAAGACGGTCATGGATGTTAGTTTACAGGTATAACTCCCAGGCAAGCTCCAGAGCGTGTTATGTGTGTGTGAGTAGGTGTGTGTGTAAGAGTCAGGGAGTTCACTGTCAGTTTCACCGAGAGTTTGCCTGCTTGCTCAGGGTATGTAACTCTACGAGCGAATTTAGCAACAATGAACTTTGACAACTGCATCACGTGATCGCGGTATGAAGCACTCATCACTTTACCATACCAACTTCTTACAGACAAGTGCCAAAGTCACGACCATAACATATTCGTCATGTGCTAGTCTCGTTTCCGTGCAATAGAAATAGTACTGGAGTCGACCTTTGAACTTTCTAAGCTGACTCTGATACAACCGCTGTTTCATAAATTGTTTTAGCAGGCTTGTTCGGGTTTCGTTGCTAGATCTTTAGTTAGTTTATTTTACTTTGTGAGCTCGTAGATGTTCAGATGATTTTACAAATTTTGCATTTTATTAGTACTATTTTCCTTTATTTATTATTAATTTCGAATTAATATCCATTTCCAATGAGAAGTGATTTTACGGACGGGGGTCAGGAAATATCACAACAGACAAGGTCAGCAGTGGCAAAATAACAAACTCTATAGACCTACAGAAGGTGATCACAACAGGTGATGCCAACAATAAATAATGTCAAACTATATCATAGCAGATATATTCAATATCTGAATATTACCAGTATGTGAAAACAGATGAAGCCCTTGTTTATATTACCAAATTATCAAAAGTGTTGGCTCCCAGTAGCTTTATCAGTGTCACTAAAGGAATCATTTATGTAAAATTACCGAAGTATTCAAGCAGATCCCTGTTTGCAATATTACTAAAGTTTCAAAACAGATCGAATTTTTTCTGTTTTGACACTTTCATAATATAAGTCATTAATGTAATCCTATCAAAACAGATCGAAGCCTTATTGTAATCAGAATGCGAAAAGGGGACACCACTCTCGTGTCAGTACTACTAGCGTTGTTGAAAAGTGGTCGTTTCTGAAATGCACTAGTAGTGAGTGCTGCACTTTTCGGCATTCACTGGTCCGACAGATCAAGGTGACAGGTCCCCCAGAAACAAAATTTCCTCATTCCGACGGTTGACTATGAATATGGGCGTCATTTCAGCCGTTGTTTGCGTTTCATTTTCAGCTCAAGGCGGAAATAATAGAATATGCCATCTTCCAAAATTGTATTTTCTTTTATTAACCGGTGATGATTACGTCGACCAAAATCACTGCTTTTGATCACACACACGGACGTGAGAACTAAAGCTATGTCAATATGGATTAGTCCAGATGGTTGTTTTCTAAATATTATGACTTTTCAGTCGATTACGCAATAAAATTTCTGTTCATGGAATGTAGGAATAATTTATACAATCAAGTGGACAAGACGTATTTATATGTCTATAACCATTGTACATGTCTTCGTTAAAAGTCAAGACTAAAGTGTTTACTGCCCTGCCTGTTGACAACAACAAATTCTGCACTGACTTTAGCGTTCTAAAATTAGTATTCATTCGTTCAAACTGCTAACTCCCGAGTATGTAACGTTGAGAGGTTCATGTATCCACACTAAAGAAATAGGATAAGTCTCGTGATTGTACTCAAAGGATAGAATGCTATATAAGGGACAAGCCACGTGTTCGTACTATAAATAGATCAATCATTTCTTCGTACTTTGAACAGAGTAAGTCACGTGTTCAAACAATTAAAAAGAATCAGTCATGATTCCGGTACTATAAATAGAATCAGGTACGTGTTTGCACTATAGGTAAGATCATTCACATTGTCATACTACAAAGTGGATTAGTCACGTGTTTGCATTATTAATTAGTTCAGGCAGGTGGCTTTGACGAATAGTGGTGCAGCAGATGATTAGAGTCAAATGAAACATTTGTCGCTGACTTCTCCACTCCACTCTGCCATTACTTCCCACTCCTCCCTCACCCTTCCAACTCCACCCGAGTGAAGATTTAGCTCGATGGCCGTCACACATTGCAGATTCTTTTATATTTCCATTCCTTCGGGAGTGTCGCAAATATTCAACAATTTAAAGTATCCGGTGTAAGGCCTTTGCTACAGCAGTGAACATCAGAGTAATGTGTTATAATAATGTTGTAAAGAAGTGAACACGTATTGAAAGAACTTGCTTAAAGGCGCAGTCGCCACGAAATGACCGTGTGAAAGGATGCACATTTATGTTCATTACTTTGTACTCATCTGGTATTGTTTGGACTTTTTTTTAAAAATTAAGTATCCACACGTTAATAAACTGTCGCTAATGAAAATTTCCAAACTGTATGCCCTCCCCGCAGATATACCCATTGAACTGTTCTGAGACACAAATGACACCTATTTCCGCCACGACCGTTCAAAATGTTACTAGTGCGACTGATGTGGACAAGAGTATGCATCTCTAAATCATCATGATATCAACGCAAGATTTTAATGTTTGAGTTTTAATATTTTGTGTGGTGAAAAGATGATTCCACATCCAGTATTGTGCGTGCGCCATTAGAGACAGATTATTTCATGTGCCACCAGTGATAAGCTATGTCATATATCACCAGTGACAGTTTAGTCGTGTGCCACTAGTGATAAATTATGTCGTGTGCCACCAGTGATAAGTTATGTCGTGTGCCACCTGTGACAAGTTATGTCATGTGCCACCGTGCCAATTTATATCATGTGCCATCAGTGATAAGTTATGTCATGTGCCACCAGTGATAAGTTATATCATGTGCCACCTGTGACAAGTTATGTCGTGTGCCATCAGTTATAAGTAATGTTGTGTGAGCGCTAGAAACAAATTCCATGACGTACTGTTATAGGCAAATTAAGTTAACTGCCTTCAAGAACAAGTTCTGTCAGATACCATAAGAGTAAAATTATCTCATGCACCATTAGTGGCACATTCTGCCACATACAGACAATTTATATCGAGTAATATTACAGATATCTCAAGTTTTCTAGCGACAAGCACATGACACAAACCTTCACCGACAAATTTATGTAATGTGTTATCAGAGACAAATTATGTCACGTACCATTAGAAATAATTATGTCAGAGTCATATACGTGATGCGTATGATGTCACGCATCATCAGAAGTACCGTCATAGACAAATGACGTCCATGATATACTTAAACAGTTATGTTATATTGTGTCATACTATCAGGGCAAATTACGTCATGAACCATTTACAGGCAAATTAAGCACAGACAAATTAAATAGCGTGCAATCAGAGACAAGTCTTGTCATGTACACTTACAGATCTTGCAATTTATGGAAACCAGTAAATATAATATATGGGTCCAGACATATCGATCAGACCCGGCCTCTGATCAAAAATACGATATTACCAGCGCCATTTAGACGCTTAACCCAGTCGACCTTGTTCAACCTTCACCCGGAGAGGCACAATGAGGTGCGAGATGGCTTTAAAGGAAAGCGGTTGTTGTGACCTGAGGACCACTTTAAAACTAGTGTTAGTGTCTGGGCGGAATTTGCCTTTAGTAAATCATGGGATCCATTTTATTCTGTTGCTACCCAAGCATGCGTGACCTCGGGCGCTCGTGATTCAAGTTTTTTTTTGTAATTAACTGACTCCGCCAGAGCTATGGTTCGTTGCGTCACTGGTTGATGGACAAAAATTAAACAGAACTCACTTTTTCGGGGAGGAAGCGGGTAGAAGAGGAAATAATAGCCGTGTGCGCACACACACACACACACACACACACACACACACACACACACACACACACACACTCACTCACATTCACTTTTATGCACTTGACTTCAATGTATCACCGGGATACGAGAAATAATACGCACGTTGAGTTTTGTTCATACGTAGTGCGACACTTCAAGAGTCTAGCAGCTTGTCATACAATTTGCATACAAATGACAAGCGTCATTATTAGCTTGTCATACAATTTGCGTACAAATGACAAGCGTCATTATTAGCTTGTCATACAATTTACGTCATACAAATAGTCATACAAATGACAAGCAGTTTAAATATTAAGCACTAAATGACTAAAACATCGGAAACAGCCCAAAGGCGTTGGCAAATTTGCATCAATTCAATGTGCGTGTAAATCTCCAAATGTAAGGGAAATAACCTTTGACTAATCATTCTGCCATGGTAAATTGGGCGTTAGGCAAGATAGAGGGCGAGATTTGACCCTCGGACCGACTCCAGGCAGAACTTGAAGCACTCGAAAGACAGCCTGAAATTCTGGGGTAAGATTGCACAAGCATCATACATTCTTCGGGGCTTGGAGGGAGGGGGCGTTTACAATGGATGTTCTTTTAAAGCAGCCAGCCTCAGCATCAAAGGGAACTAAGCCTGTATCATCGGCATCATCATACGGATCATCAGTACACAATTATAAGTGTACATTGCTGTTAACGGGTCGTCTAGAGGTTTGGGCATAAAAGCACTAATTTGAAACGATAATTAGTCAAGTCAAGATTTATTTTAAAACAATTTTTCTTATATTTTATTAATATAATGATTTAATTGATTTGACTAAAATTAATAACATTAAAAATTCCATTACATACATTAATATGTTTAGTGTAGGTTTATTGTAATAAAAGCGATACTTATATCTTAAAGTTTCAAATACATACTCTGTCTGAAAGAATAATTATTTAAGCGTTGATATTTGCAAAGGAATTTCTTATTGCCTGAATGGATGCAAAACTAATTTTAATGTAGAAGACAAAAATTAAAATTAAACATAAATAGCTTATCATAATTAATTCAGCGTTTTTCTGAGATGATTGATTACATATCAACTTTTACAAACAATGCACTAATCAACGAGTGTCCGAGTGTGACGGGGAGAGGCCGGCTCAGTGTGCTGAGAATGAATATCTCAGTATGACGGTGAGAGGCCGGCTCAGTACGCTGGTGAATCATTGAGTGTTTCTGAGTCGATTTATCTGTTATCCTTTCACTGAGCCATTATATCAGTGAGTCAGTGTGTCTGAAAAAAATGTACATGTGACAGTGATAATATTTTTTGTGTAATTTGCTTCAATGTAGTAATGAGTCGGGTGATTTTTGAGTTAGTTTATCTGTGGAACGGGAAAGTCTATGAGTCAAAATGTTGCTATAGTTACGTGTACAAACTGGGATATGTGTGAGTCTTTATGGATATACATTTTCTAGTGAGTCTTTATATCAGTTTTATACAGAGGACAAAAAAGCATTGTTACAGAACAAAAAAAAAACAAAACTGGTTTTATACAGAGGACAAAAAAAGCCTTGTTATAGAAGGAAAAACTTTGGCTTTATACAGAAAACCAAAAAGCATTCCAGAGCAATCCAAAGAATACCTAACTGATAGAGATGAGAATATTCCAGCATTTTCAAGCTCAATCTGGGGAAAGAAGGGGATAAGGTTTGCTACAAATGAAGCAGGTAGATCAGATAGCCAACGCCACCTAGTTAATTTAGTGTCAATACAGAAATTGAGTTTAATAAGCAATAATAGTTTATACATAACCTGACTTAGGTGTTGCCTCAACAGTCTTTTGCATACCTTTTTTGTAACAAAGCCACAAGTTTATTGTTCAGTTATTTCTCTCAATTCCACGTGATTCCTTCTATGTTGTAGCTATGTTGTAGAACATTACTGATTATAACCGCTATGACTGTGGTAGATGAGCGAAGTATCTACTGCAGAGTGTAATTGTAAAGAATACACTGCACTCTGTTGATGTAAGATGGCAAGGTATGCTGACTACATCAAGCAATTTCTGGTACAAGGAAGTTACTGGAAATTGCTACAATTGCTGTTGGGCTTGAGGGAGCTAGTTTGGCGAAAGAGTGCCCACATAGCCTCGAGAGCATAGCAGCAAATTAACCCGTTCGCAGGAGATTCAGATAAAAACAATGAAAGGCTGCTTTTTCCCTGAGAAATATAATCAAGGAGGATTTGCTAACTCCATTCTTTCTTACATTCAAGTCTCAACTTACAGTTTTTAGCAACAGTATATATTAGCCTGAAATATGCATACAGCAAAATAAATACAGCATATAAGTTTTATGAGTGGGTTCACTAGAAACAATGTCAAGTGTTTAGCATATATATATAAGCATCCTAGTTCACAGTTTGTAGAAATAAGAGTCTACTCACAAAATACATCTCTACGTAAAGTACATCTCTACGTAAAGTACAACATAGCAATAGCAATAGCAAAAATGCACGACATATTTCTAAGTCCATTTAAACATTTGATTTCATCCCATTTTCTGGTCTCGTTCCAGTAAATATTAACCAGTGGATAATAAAAACTACTCATCCAGTTGGAACTGGTTTGCACTGCATCAGCAATTTCTAGCATATACTCGAGTTGTTTACTACAACTCTGATACTTACAAAAATACCATCATGTGGAGTGCCAACGGTCGGGTCATTTCGATAATTTAACAATTTATATAACAATTAAGATTAGAAATAGGGATAGGCAAACTTACTCCACCACAGACTGGAATGATTTCGAACAACAAAACTGGTCTATATGAGTCTTCTCCCAGCACAATCGTTGGTCTCTCTTGTTTTAACTTGACATTTCTAGACTCTTACCATCCTCTTCTTGTTTAGATTTCGTTTTAACTTGACATTTCTAGACTCTTACCATCCTCTTCTTGTTTAGATTTCGTTTTAACTTGACATTTCTAGACTCTTACCATCCTCTTCTTTGTTTAGATTTCGTTTTAACTTGACATTTCTAGACTCTTACCATCCTCTTCTTTGTTTAGATTTCGTTTTAACTTGACATTTCTAGACTCTTACCATCCTCTTCTTTGTTTAGATTTCGTTGCTGCATAAACGTTTTCCTTTTATAGCTTTTGCGTTTCTTTGCCAATCTGTTGTCAGTGTCGTGTGTGTTACCGATTTATTTTTAATTTCCTCTTTTAAATCTAGTATCTGTTGTGCATGTAAATCTGTTATTTTTTTTATGTTATGCTATTTTCTTTCTATTTCTGTAGTTATTTTTTTAAATAAAAACTTCTTTCTTTCAATTAGGTTTACATTTTCCCTCTCAACTCTTATTGTACATGGTGTTACAATGACGAATATTTCCATGCGAAGGAAACTGTTTTTAAATAACACTGCTTATCAATTGAGAACATTCTATGAAATGTTTAGCGTCCTTCCAAACTTTTAAACGGCAAAAGAACGTTACTTTTGAAAAATAACATCCTCGTCAATTGGGAATATTTCAAACTGTAAATCTTGTAAGTAAAATAACGAGTGAGTCAGAGTATTTTCATCTGAGAGAGCGAGCACATGTTTAAAAGAAAACAGCGCGTGTAATTGTTATTAATGTATTGCGCCTTAAAACAGTTCGGATTTCTTAACAAGATGCAAACAGGAAGTACGTAAACGGGCCGTGTGAAGATAATGAATTCAGAGTGGCAGTTTAAAAATACAACCTTGCACACACACAACACACATATTGGTCCAGTCATCGCGATTCATCAAAAGCTTCAAATAATCCTGAAGTAAAGGAATTCGTTTAAACTTTGTAAATGTTTTAAATTAAGTAAAAAGTAAATAAAACAAAGTAAGAAAGCAAAAAGCGCACTTGAGGATTAATTACATTTTTTTAAAAAAAGAAGTACATTCAGAAATCTCGTCTAGAAAAACAACAATTATTCACTTATTTGAAACACATTTTTGCATTTATAGATTTTGTTGTTGATGAAATGTGAATCGATAGATATACTATTGTTGTGTGTATTGTACTTGTCTGAACAGTTAGGAAAGAGTTACGTCTCCTTAGTCAAAAGACAGATAATCTCGTACGTCATCCCAACATAATGACTAAATAATTTGTTGTCAGGGCTCTGGAGAGCCGTTAGAAGGAAGGCATGAAGGAAGATAAAAGGCTTAATAGAAGGAATGAAGGAAGGAGGCGGGCAGGCAGGCTTGATGGGAAGAAAGAAAGAAAGAAAGAAAGAAAAAAAGAAAGAAAGAAAGAAAGAAAGTTTCTCTCATACAAAATAGGTACTTTGTCCCGCGAAATCCAGGTTCCTAAAGCACCGAAAGTTCTCCTGCAACTCTCTCCACCCAAAGGATTAAGATTTTCTCTTTTTCATCTGTCCCGTAAGTATTATACACAGTTGGAAAATAAGTAATTGTAATTCTACCACTAGCAGTTTCACAATATGAGGCAAACTTTGACTGTCATTTCGTGCAAGAGCTGACGAGACAACATGATGCACAAATATTAACATTGCACATGTTGTTCATTGAAACATAATGTCTGTATTAGAAGCAGTAGTGTAACTACTCCCCTACAGTCGCAGCAGTGTTTGAGGGATTTTCAACAGAAGGAATCCAATATTTATTCCTTGAAAAAGAAACTGTCCTTAATATTTTTTCCAAAATAAACGCATGATCAAGTTTTTGCACGCAAGCTCATTCTATGCGTACATGTGTGGTGTGTGTGTGTGTTTGTGTGTGTGTGTGTGTGTGTGTGTGTGTGTGTGTGTGTGTGTGTGTGTGTGTGTGTGTGTGTGTGTGTGTGTGTGTGTGTGTGTGTGTGAGGATCAGGGGAACATTTTAGAATTTCTGTAGGGGAGGGGAGTCCAGCATTCGAAGTAATGCTACTGATTAGAAGACTTCAATACCTCTTTAGTTGATCAATTCTGTAGTCTACATTGGAATTGCTTATTTTAAGACTGAAAAATCCCAGTAAATGCTAATACTATTTCTTGTTAATAATTATAGTGCTTTATTCAATTAGACAATGAAATACTAGCAATGAAATCCTTTCTTTCATGTATTAGCAAACTGTGGCGAAGTAAATTTACCTATCCCTATTTCTACACTATATATTGTTAAATGTTCTATAAATTGTTAAATTGTCAAAGTAACCCGACCTTGGGCACTCCTTATGATGGTATTCTTGTAAGTGTCAAAGATGGAGTGAACAACTCGAGAATATACTAGAAATTGCTGATGCAATCCAAACCATTCCAACTGGATGAGTAGTTTTTATTATCCAATAGATATGTTTAAGGGAACGAGACCAACCAATGGGCTGAGATCAAACGTTTACCTGCTGTAGAGAATTCTATTGTCTAATTACTTGAATTTGGTGTGGCAAGAAGTCTGGTCTAGAAAGGCAGCCTTTAGCGTAACGGTGAGTTAACTGACTGATTGAGAGAGAATGTTTCGTGCATTTTTGCTGTTGATATGTTATACTTGCATTTTACAAATAGAGATGTATTATGTGAGTAGACTATAATTTCTACAAATTGTGAACTATGATGCTTATATGTAGTATGCTAAACACGTGATATTGTTTCTAGTAACCCTGCTCATAAAACTATTATTCTGTATTTATTAAGCTGTATGTATGTTTCGGGCTAATAAATACTGTTGCTAGAAACTTTTAATTTGAGATTTGATTGTTTGTAAGAAAGAATGGAGTAAAAATGAATAGAGTGGAAACTTAGCATTTGTTCCAAACTATATTTTACAGGGAAAAGCAGCCTTTCCTTGTTTTATCTGAATCTCCTGGTTTACTGATTGTAAACCACTATGACTGGGGTAGACTTGAGAAGTATCTGCTACAGTGTATAAGTGTAAGGAATACACTACACTTCATTGATGTATGGCGGCAAGGTATGCTGACTACAAGGTCTGGTACAAGGAGGTTACTGGAAATTGCTACAGTTGTTGTTCTGCTTGAGGGAGCTAATACAACGTGAGGAGGGAATCACCTGGAATTGACAGTAGTAATGTGAACAATAAACTATTGGCTTTTCACAAAGTGCGTGAAAGACTATTGAGACAGCACATAAACCAGTTTATGTACAAACTATTATCACTTATATCTAATAACTCCATTTCTGTTCTGTGATAAGAACTATCCTGTGATTTGTATTTACACTAAATTGTTGAATTGTGTTTTAGGATATAAGACTGTATAGATATTAAAATTATTCGAATGGGGTTTTGTGGAAATATTAATGTCAAGTAATATTTTTCATTGCATTTGTTCTATGTATATTTGTTTGTTGATATAATAAGTTTAATATTAAATTAATGACCTTACACATGTTGATAACCTTATGCTAGAAAAGAAAGTGGGTGGAGGGGGATCACTAAATATAGATTAAAAGGCAGATTTATCTTCTCCTTTAGTAAGAAAATTCCCACCTATGGAAATATTGTGTGACGGTAAATGTTTGTCTTTAATGTTGTGGAAGAGAGAAAACATTTATAGCGCCCGCATACCTGCCAATATTTGTCACAATATCCAGACACACACACTAAAATATGTCATTATATCCACACACAAAAATATGTTATAATCACACAATATCCAGACACACACAATAAAATATGTCATTATATCCACACACAAAATATATTATGATCACACAATATCCAGACATACACACTAAAATATGTCATTATATCCACACACAAAAATATGTTATGATCACACAATATCCAGGCACACACTAAAATATGTCATTATATCCACACACAAAAATATGTTATGATCACACAATATCCAAACATACACACTAAAATATATTAATATATCACACACAAAAATACATTATGATCACACACAAATATACTGTTATGCTATGCTCTGAACAGAACAACATATAGAATGTTCATTGCTGAATGGAAATTAAATAGAAGTAGCCCAATGAGAAACGATTTTGTGAACATGATTCGTGGGGCTCGGGGATTAAAATATCTAACAATTCCATGAGAATAATATTTAAAGGTAAATTAAGTACGCCAGCATAAGTTCTGGATAGAGCTTTAGATAAACAATTGGATTAAATAAAAACATTTCCGGCCATAGCGGATTTCATTTTTTTCGTCAGTGCGGTATCGTCACATTGTCCAAATGTCTCTCTGAGCAATTATCCAAATCCATGTGAAATAATATATATCCCAATCAAATTTAACTTCGATCTGCACCTCTCTATCTTCTTTCTCTCTTTATACGCACGCACACACACACATACACACACACACACACACACACACATACACTCTCACACACACACACACACACTCACACACATACAAAAACACTTAATAGTGTCCGCACGAACCTAAACCCATAACTATTTCACAAGACCACACAAGCAGAACCACGGACACACGGATCAAATGGTCTGGCGTCTAGACAATTTCGTGGTCTTGCGACGAAACTTTACCAAAGTTCCACTACTCTAGTTTATTGAGTCGAATGAGCAATAACTCCGACAAGTGCTTCTTCCTCCACCATACAAGTTGGACAAGTTTCCCCTACTCTCACCTACAACCCATCACGTTTCTCATCTCGTAGAGTCCTCTCCAGCAAGTACTTGCAAACTTGATTGCCAGAAGGTCTCCTGCCACTGGCATGTTACGATGTTAGCTCCATTGCGAAAAGGACTTAAAGTCTTGGTTGCGTTAGAGCTAAGCACGCAGAGATATATAATTAGACAGATTCGAAACTTGAGTAGTCTCCCTTTGAGCAGTTCATTGAACTTGCGTTTGAGAAGTGCGTGACGCAAACGAGAGCCATTGATTTCTGTGTTGTCGCAAAATTGTTGACATCGAGCAACTGGGAAAGGGGAACTGGATTGGTTCTGTTCTTTTAATCATAATGTCGATTTAAAAAAATGTACTTATTGTTTTACAGTTTACAAAATAAACTTTTTGAATCCTGAAAAAAATCATGAAAATTGTGTATTTGTGGCCAAGACAAGGGGCTGAACCACTAACTTAAAGTACATATTACACAGGTTTCCAAATGTCATTCAACCAGTGTGCGAAGACTGCAGCCCCAGACTACCACACGTTTTTCTTTAAATGAAATGCATACACAGAAACACACACACGTGTTAATGTCAAGAGATAAGCATGAATATAATATTAGTTAGGCAAAGCACATACCTTAGGCAGTAAAAGAGAAAGAGGATTGTTTCCTCCTGTGCTGATAACCAGCAATAAAAGTTAGTGCTATGCATGTAACTTATTAAGAATTGACATCAATATTTCCAAAAACCGCATACATGTAATTTTAATACATATACAGAATTATTTTCTAAATCACAATTCAACAGATTAGTGTCAATACAAAACATAGGATAGTTATTATCAAAGAACAGAAATTGAGTTATTTGAGATAATAGGTAATAGTTTGTACATAATCTTGTCTAGGTGAAGCTGCAATAGTCTTTTCACAATCTATATGTATATTTGATTGTTGATTTAATACATTTATTTTTAAATTTATTGACCTTTTACACAAATTGACAAACTTATGTTAGGGAAGAAACTAGGTGGATGGGAACTCGCTAAATATAGATTAAAAGACGGATTATCTTCTCCTGGTAAGATGGTAAGATGTTTTCCACCTACGGAAATATTGTGTGGCAATAAATGTTTGTCTTTAATGTTGTGAATTGTGAAAGAGAGAAAACATTCACATCGCCCTCATATCCGCCAAGTGAGATAGAAGAGCGGTGTCTTCTGGAGAATTATTAATAACATAAATTAAGATTATCATCACTTATAATTAGTTATAGATGATTAAATAATAATAATCATAACTGATAACTAAGGTGGAGTTGGCGTCACACTAACACTGAACGAGTGGCTATTTTTATCATCAATGTTAGTGTGGATTTTAATAAACTTTGAACCCCAATTTTATTCACAAGCCTATGTACTTTGATAGTAGGAATTGTAATGGTTAATCGTAGGTCCTCATCTTGATACAGTCTCGAATTTAGTGTCAATTTATCCATCTACCACCAGGATAGTAAGGATTCCTATGCATTTTGTTTTATTTGGCGTTTTACTTCAATTCTTATACATGCTGGCGTCATGAGTGTACCTGTTATGCAAAACAAGAAGAATCTGCTATTAATGTTATGTTAATCGACTGTGTTTGGGACCAAAAGTATGGTTAAAACCGATTCTAATTCCATACTTATCGTCTACTGATATCTGTATGGGATCGATGTCGTCATGATATCTTTTTTTTAAAAAAAATTACTATGATGATATTTCGATAACGTATTACCTGTGTCATGCTTACCTGGTCCCTGCCTAAGTCATGTGTAAATCAGACCACCTGCATTGTCTCAATTCTACATCATCTACATCATCAACTCTATTCTACATAAATTCTACCCATGTCATCATGTTTACATCAGTCTTTTATGTCATACTTGCATAAGCCCTAGGTCATAATGGCATCAGGAAAGTAAATCGCCTTTACATCAGCCCTTCTACGTCATATTTACATCAGCAAACCAAATCGTTCTTACATCAGTTTTTACCTACGTCATGTTTACGAAACCGAAACAAATCGTCCTTACATCAGCTCTGTCTATGTCATAGTTTTTCTTTACGAAACTGAAACAAATCGTCCATACATTAGCTCTGCGTCATTAATTACGAAACCGAAACAAATCATCATTACATCAGCTCTGCATCATAAGTACGAAGCCGAAACTAAACATTATTATATCAGCTCTGTGTCATAATTGCGAAACCGAAACAAATCATCATTACATCAGCAGCTCTGCCTAAGTCATATTTACGAAAATCGTCCTTACTTTAGCTCCATCTACGTCATATTTACATAAGCAAAATAAGATTTATACCTTATCGTTCTAATTACGTCATATTTACTTAAGCAAAGCAAATCGTCCTTACATCTTCCCTAAGACAGCACTTAAGCTTTCCATCTATAACTTAGACAGCACTTAAGACAGCACTTAAGCTTTCCATCTATAACTACTCTACTCTCGTCAAATATACTCCAGAGTAAGTCAGGCTTGCTCTGACTGACTGTCGTCTCTATTCATTATGCCTACATTTCCCTACAGTTGTAATCCATCAATTCTAACTCCGCTACACTAATGCCTGTAGTTTCCTAAGTGTTCTTCTACCCCACCTATTCAGCTACAAACAAACTGTAATTACCGTAACAGGTCGTTATCGTTAGTCTCCTACTTGCAGATTCAATTTCTACCGAACGTCTTTTGAACCTGTTAAATCAACTAGAACACTTTAGAAAAGGTCGCTCTTTTTTTCTCCTCTGTTGTCCCCCGGTGAGTCATAAAAATAAATTAACCACTTCTCACGTTCTAGAATAATTTCCTGCTCTTCTCGATTTCTGTAACGCCACCAGTGGCAGGTTAATGATTCTAAGAGATTTCAAATTTCACTTTGACTGCCCCAATGATTTATATGTGTCGAGGTATTTAAACTCTCTTCACACGTTTAGCTTTAAAAAATGGTCTCGTCAGCATGCCTGCACACACAAATGGCTGCATATTAAATTGGATAATGTATGGATCTGGCGATTGTATTTTGATTTCCATTGTTATCTCTCACTAATTTACAATAAATCACTTAAGTATCGTGTATCACCGTGATCTGTCTGTCCGTGATCGTGATCTGTCTGTCCGTGATCGTGGTCTCTCTGTCCATGATCCTCTAATATAGGGGTTTCCAACGCACAGGCCGCTGAGTACACATACGTTCCGCCAAATCGTGTTCTGCGGCCATCTGGATCCACATTACACAATATTAGAATTGTCTTTAGTTAGAATTAATCCACACACCCAACCACTTTTCTCTGACCTTGAAAGAAAAGAAAACTACTGGCAGTGGGTGGATGTGGAGGATGTGGTTGCAGCCACAGGAAAGGAGACTTCGTCAAGTTCAAAGGGACTGTTTGAAGATACTGTGAAATGGCATGCCGCATCAAAGAGTGATACGGTTTCAAAAGGGGGCAAAAAGTATCAACCAAACAAACGGACTTTTTTGCCTGATACAGTTCCCTTAGGGAGGGGGAGCTTCGGTACTGTACTGGACTGCTCAGAATTTCTGTCCGTTTAGGACACAGGTCATCCCTTTATGGATGGGGAGTCAGTGCCTGGATCAATTAACCTAACCATTCACCCTTTTTTATTTTTCTGTCTGTCATAAATGACTAAATGTTCAGTCCGTCTTTAGTGGAAGTAGTTTAGTTTGGGTAGTTTTCCTAATTTTACTGACCGAGTTTGGATTTGTTAACAGTGAGTTGGTTTATTTTAGTTTGATTAGTAACCATGGTTTCAGAACCAAGTCAGGAGAGAACAGTTGACGACGAATGTTGAACATTTCAAGCAAGGTAGACATATCGATACATTTTTTAAAAAATTGAAATGAAGAATAAGACAATTGTGTATGATATACGTACTATACAAACTGTAGCAAATGCATGTGTCCTACACAGACTAACTACGTTATTTTATAGATAATGTATAAAAATGCATGCGACGTACAAATCTATACGTTATTTTTATGCACTGTAAAAATAAAAAATAAAAACAAAAAAGCACCCAATGCGAGCAATATGCTTGAAAATCGCCAAAAGAAGAACATACATTGTGTAGGCGTAAGTACCACAGAACGACAGACATAAAGAGAACGTGAATTAAAGAAGAAACATTTCAGGAAGACATATACTACGTCCTATATAACGAGGACATTTGTTACAGAAGAACAGATAAAGTGGCTACATATGTACTATAGAAAGACTGGTATAACTTTGATCTGTGTTATAAAAGGATAGGTAAACTGACAGTCATACTAAAGAGGAAAATATATAAAGAGGACCTGAGTTGCAACAGAAAAGAAAAAGTGAGGGCATACTTACTACATAATGGCGATTATATTAAGGACTTATTACAGAAGAAAAATGTTAATAAGTATATAACAGAAGAATAGTCTTACAGAACGGAAAGACCACAATTTCCGTGCTGTTGTGCGGAATGAGTCCGCGAGTCTGCGAAGGGAGGCGATTGACAGGCAACGTGTGTTCACAGCAAGCACTGGTATCTTTTCCTGGAGGTCTGACAACCTTCATATGGTCAGGGAATGTTTCCAGTAGGAACGGACATGGGCGTGCGTCATCGCTGCAAGTCATGATGCAAGAAAGTGTCGCAGGAAGCTGTACAACTGGCTGATGGGAGAGCTCAGGAGAACGTGTGTCCATCAACTAGCAACAACTAAATCTTCGTAGTACGTAGTAGTAGTATCATTAGCCTTGTCTGATTCATGTCCCCTAGTGATATCTTGTAGTATACCTTACATGTCTGTGAGTGAAATCTTGTAACAAAACATGTCTGTAAATGAAATCTTGTAACAAAACGTGTCCGTGAGTGGCATCTTGTAACAAAACATGTCTGTGAGTGACATTTTGTAACAAAATATGTCTGTGAGTGACATCTTCTAACGAAACATGTCTATGAGTGACATTTTGTAACAAAACATGTCTGTGAGTGACATTTTGTAACAAAATATATCTGTGAATGAAATCTTGTAACAAAACATGTCTGTAAATGAAATCTTGTAATAAAACATGTCTGTAAATGAAATCTTGTAACAAAACATGTCTGTAAATGAAATCTTGTAATAAAACATGTCTGTAAATGAAATCTTGTAATAAAACATGTCTGTAAATGAAATCTTGTAACAAAACATGTCTGTAAATGAAATCTTGCAATAAACAAGTCTGTGAGAGATATCTTGCAATAAACGTGTCTGTGAGAATATCTTGCAGTATAACTTGCATGTCTGTTAGAGATATCTTGCAATAAAACGTAAGTTAGAAATGTCTTGCAATGCATGTTTTTTTTTTAGAGACATCTTGCATTATAACTTACATGCCTGTGTGATATATTTCGGGATAATGTATATGTATCAGAACAATATCTTGCAGATACCTTACAAACCTGTGAATGATCACATCTAGTATTATTTACAATTCTGTGAATGGTATTTTGCAAAATGATTAGAGTCATGTGAGTGATATCTTGTAGTGTAACTTACAGGTCTGTGAGTGTCATCTTATGGTGCCATATTGCAGTAAAATTTACAGCTTTGTGGGTATCA